>JANHAO010021373.1:0-12526 GCA_026873985.1 Saraca asoca | reverse complement strand
CCTCCTTTTATTAATAGAATAATTTATATTTTTATAAAATAAAATAAATTTTTAATTGATTAAATGAATATTACTTTAAATTGTAAGTACACTTGATAAATTAATAAATTATTAATTTATTGATTAATTAATATTTCTTTAAATTAATAAAATTTGTAAGGTCCAAGGTTATTAATTTATAAAGGTTTTATTGTATTTCCTTCTTCATGTCCTCCTTTTGAACAAGAATTTCTCTACTTTTTGAATGATAACTAGGAAGGTGTCTTCTTATCAAACCACACACAATAGCAAACTAAGCCAGTAAAATGATGGTCAATTGGATGTTATCAAACATAGCACCAGAAATGGTGGGGATGTAGACACGTTAATTTCTTATTTTGTCTTTTGAGACTAAAAAGCACAATTTTTTTAAAATTTTAGGATCCCAATTTTTGTTTTGATTAAAACCTACTATTTTACTTTGCAAAATTTTTATATCTATTTCTTAAATTTACCAATTAAAAATATCCACTGCTTCAAGGGTAAAAGTGATGGTTTTCAAGGAGCAATTTTCTATTTCCAACTGGAATGGTTATGAAGTTGTGCGATAATCACCGTTTCTCTATGTCTGAATTTTTGTTTACTTTTTGTTGTTCCATCAATGCTATAAAATAGTTTTATTATTCTCATGTCATATCTTCCACTTCCAGTTTTACATTTGTCTAAAAAAAAAAAAATTTCATCGTGGATTTCATACTCAATATTAAAAGGTCATATTTTTTACTTTCACTTTTACATCTGTCTAAAAAAAAATTAAATTTCACCATCGACTTCATACTCTGTAGCAAAGGATGTGATATTTTTCAGATAAAAAATAACGTGAATCAAGAGTTATTGGGAATATAATTAGCTATGCATTATCTTTTGGGATCTATTATGGTATGGTAAAATCTGCAAGATCGTACTCACATGAATTTTCTTTATTTTATGCATTATCTTTTGACTTCTCAAGTGACAAATTTTCAAGCTTTTCCTTTAGTAATTTTATCAATTTCCTTTAACTTTGAGTTCGAATTTAACATACTCACCGATTGTCAAAAACTCTGAAATTTTAAGACTATTTAATTACATTAATTATCTTCATAACAACTATTATTTTATACTTACTAGGTACCTGTAGCCCTAATTTCGATTTCTCTAAAGTTTTCCAGAAATTAAATTTCGAAAACATGGATTTAATTCCGTAAACATTTGAAATGGACATTTCAATTTTTTAAAGATCTCTAAAATTCATATAATTTATTTTTACTATATCTGAATATTTCATATATAAGAATTTACAATTTTGAAATTCTCAAAATTTTCAAATTCATCTTTTCAGATTATTTGAAAAGCCATTTTATTATCAAAATTAATTTTAGAAAATTTGGGGTGTTATAATTCCCCCTTTCAATAGAATTCATCTTTGAAGTTTAAGTAGCAATGGTAAGTTAAATAAAATGAATTAATAATTATGAATAACATTTTACACTAAATATTTAATGTGCGCATTCCTTATCGAATAATTGGGATACTTTTTCGTATATCAGATTCTATCTCCCTTGCTACTTCTTGCTCATCGTGTCGTGCTTATATCACTTTGATAATAGGAACTTCTCTTGATCTTTAGCTATCGAACTTGTTGATCGAGAATAGTTATCGGTTGCTTTTCATGAATCAATTTGGTGTTTAATTGAATATGTTCTTCCTTAATTATATAAGACTCATCTGGAACATATTTCCTCAACACGGAGACATAGAATACTGGGTGGATTCCTTGCATTTTAGTTTTTAATTCTAATTGATACACTACAACTCTTATGTGTTTAATAATTCAAAATAGTCTAATATATCGTGGCATTAATTTTCCCTTTTTACCAAAATACATGACTCCCTTTATAGGAGATACCATAAGAAACACTCGGTCATCAACCTCAAACTCTAGTTTTCTTCTTCTCTTATCTGAATATGAATTCTATTGGTTTTGAGCCGCCTTTATTTGATCACGAATCAATTGTACTTTTTCAATGGTGTTTGCTACATGATCCAGTCCTAACAACTTTGCCTCTCTTGACTTGAACCAACCTATTGGAGATCTACATCTCTTCCCATACGATGCCTCAAATGTTGCCATTTGGATACTGGATTGATAATTTTTCTTGTAAGAAAATTCACTTAGTGGTAGATATTTTTTCCAACTTCCTTCAAATTCCATCATGCATGCTTGAAGCATGTCTTCTAGGATATGAATCATTTGCTCTGATTAACCATTTGTTTGTGGATGAAAAATAGTACTAAATCGTAATTGAGTACCTAAAGCTTGTTAAAATGATTGCCAAAAGTAGGAAGTAAACTAAGTACCGCAATTCAAAATGATCATCCGTGGCATACTATGGAGAGGAACTATTTGATCGAGGTACATTTGCACATATTGAGCAACTGAGTAAGTCATCTTGATTGGTAAGAAATGAGTTGATTTAGTTAAGTGACTAATGATGACCCAAATTGAATCATAACCTTTTGCAGATTTCGGCAATCTAATTAAGAAGTCCATTGTTGTGCTTTCCCATTTCCACTTTGGAATCTTGATGGATTGATATAGTCCTGCTAGATAGTTTTCACTTGTTGACATGTAAGAAGTTTGATCACATATTCAAGCACATCTTGTTTCATGCCATCCCACTAGAATACCTCTTTCAAATCATGATACATCTTAGACACTCCCAGGTGCATTGTATATGATGAGTTATGAGTTTAATGCAGTAAATCGTTATGAACACTTGAGGGGACCCATAATTTTCCTTCCTTTTTAAGCATTTCTATCTCGTTAATTGCAAATTTTGAATTTGGTTCCACTTTTGCCCTTTGTCTAAGGATCATATATTGCAGGTTTTGTTTTTGAGCTTTTTTACCATGATCAACATCATCAATTGTATCATCATGTGGGATGAAATTAAAGTTTAGTCCGTAACTTCTAGCTACATGCCCAGTGTTTGAAATTTAGGATAGAGACGTATCAATTTTTCTTCAAAGAGAAGACAAGCCAAACTACTTGCTGGTTTATGACTTAACACATCAATTATTACGTTTACTTTGTTGGGATGATACAATATCAAACTTTCATAATCTTTTACTAGCTCCATCCACTTTTGCTGTTAGAGATTAAGATCTTTTTGTCCAAAAATGTATTTCAGCTTTTTGTGGTCTGTGTAAATTTCAAATGTTTCTCCATATAAGTAGTGCCTCTATATCTTCAAAACAAAGACTATGGCTACCATTTCCAGATCATGAGTAGGATAATTCTACTCATATTTCTTTAGTTGTCATGATGCATATGCAATTACTATTCCATTTGGCATCAATTTCGATTCATGAAACATTGCAGTACATTACAAAGCCACCCGAACCAGATGGAAATATTAATATTTTGGCCATCACCAAACACCTCTTTAGCTTTTGAAAGCTTTCCTCATATGTAGGAGTCCATTTGAATTGCTCTCCCTTTTGAGTCAGTTTAGTCAACGATGTAGAAATTTTGGAGAAATCTTTGACAAATTTCTGATAGTATCTAACTAATCCCAAGAAACTTAGAATTTCAATAACCGTTGTAGGTTTGGGCCATTTCTCTATAGCTTCTACCTTTTGAGAATCGACTTGTATCCCTTCTTGCGACACAACATGACCAAGAACCTTGACATTGGTTGCCCAAAATTCATGTTTGGAGAATTTCACATAAAGTTTGTGCTCTCACAGAGTCTGAAACACTGTTTTTAGGTGTTGTTCATATGTTCTTCCTCACTTTTGGAGTATACCATGATATCATTAATGAACACAATCACAAACTTATCCAAAAATAGTTTGAAAATTTGATTCATCAGGTCCATAAAAATAGCTAGTGTAGTCATCAAACCAAACTACATTACGAGGAATTCGTAGTGTCCATAACATGTATCAAAAGCACTTTTGGTCCTATCTTCTTTGTGAACCTTCAGCGGATAATACCCCAATCTCACATCAATTTTTGTAAAATATTTCATCCTTTACAATTGATCAAATAAATCTTGGATACAACGGAAGGGATATTTGTTCTTGATAGTTACCTTATTTAGCTGACAATAATTGATACACAATTGTAACATTCCATCTTTCTTTTTAACAAAGAGCATGGGCCCTCCCTATGGTGAAGTACTCGGACAAATGAGGCCTTCATCAATTAATTCCTATAACTGAGTTTTCAACTTTTTTAGCTCTAATAGTACCATGTGGTAAGGAAGGATGGAAATAGGTTCTGTACCATGTACATGGTCAATGGTAAATTTGATTTCCCTATCAAATGACAGTTCAGGTAAATCATCAAGAAACATATCGAGCAACTCTTGTATCATCGAAACCTCACTTGGATTTGTAACAAATTGTTTTAAGTCTTTCACCATGGCTAAATAAGTTGTGCACCCCTTTTTGAACAATTTTTCATGCTTGCACACTTGAAATCAAACTAGTTATCTCAACTACCCGTTCTCCTTGAAATATTACAAGAGAGGATTCTTACATATGGAACATGACCATCTTGTCAAAATAATTCATGCATACACAATGCTGAGAAAGCTAATCCATACCTAGAATTATATCGTAATCAATCATATCTAATATGACTAGATTTATAGATACCTATTTATCTCTTATCATCATAACACAATCTCTAAACAAACAATTGGCTAGTAGGGTCTTGCTAAACAGAGTCATTACTACTAATGGTGATTCTATCAGTTCACCGAATTTATTTATTAAAGCGGCAAATTTCTTTATAATAAAGGAATGAGTTGCTTAAGGGTTAAACAGTACTTGAGCATGTAAATAATGTATTTTTAAAGTACCTGTGACGACATCATTCGATGCTTAGGCCACTTATCTTGTAAGATTGTAAACTTTCATTGTAATCTTGGGTAAAATGGCATAATGAATATAAAATATCTAATCTAGATATGGCAGATGATTCAACAACCAAAAGCAGAAAAATGAGGGAAAAACTGTGACATGGATAAATTTTGGGTGTGATATGATCTCTTTTGAGGGTTTTTTATATTCAGAAATTGATGTGAGAAATTTTGGTTAGTTTCGAATCTTTGGATTGACAATTTCACAACAAACCAAAACATCCAGAATACCCTGTTCCAGAATACCCAGTTCAATATGATAAAAGTGGTGTTCTCATGCTTTGAAAGGTAGCAAAGTAGAGAGGGAGAAGAAAAAGACACATACCTACGAAGACCAGTCTGCATCAAAAGCCAATCCGAACTCAGACGACGATGTTTGCTTCCAACGGACAATGGTGATGCTCGGACCAATAAGGAAGGGCAGCGGTGTGGATTGAGGGCTATTGCTGCTGCAGGTAAGAGGAACCCTACACAAATGACTGTTCTCCATATTTACAAGATAGTAATTAATGAAAACTGTTTTGCACAAGCTATTCTCCGTGTTTTCCTTGTTTTGGGAAAGCTGTTTTGCACAAAAACAAGGAAAACATGTAAATAGTATTTCCTAAAATCTGTTTTTGGAGTTATACTTTTGTAAAATAGTTTTTCAAAAACAATTTATGAAAACAATATGACAAATAAGATTTTTTATTTTTGTAGAACAAAAAAATAAAAAAACAGTTTTTCAAAACAAAAAAATACATTGCCAAACAGTCCCTAATTCTCTTATTCTCAAGTTATTCTTGCAAACCACAAAACGTTTGATCAGAGGTAAGTTAACGGTTTAGTGAGTACAAATACAAATATGACCTAATCAAAGATAAAGGTGTAATACGATTCTTTTTAAAACCCAAACAAACTTAAACCAAATACTTAAAGACTTTTTAAATCCTTTATGACTTGAAAATGAACTCGTATCATAAAATCACGTTTGAAATTAGTTTCTCTATAAAATATTTTCTATAAAATTGAAATCTGGACTTTTGGGTATGTAAAATCAGACTTGGATTAGGCTCAACTCCTTGACCTTATCGATTATCGTAATCTCCCCTCCCGTGTAATCATCTTACAATCTGCTCTAGTATCAAATAATAATGTGTATTTATATGATCATTGTACTCGCACACATACATAAATATAATTCTTATATAAGGCGGTCTCCAAACTTCAACTGCAATCCCTGTAGCTGTGATCTCTATTCCAATCTACTCCAACCCCTCACAATTCTAGGATATCATTCATCACAGACATTCCTGTATAAAACAAAGCCATATAAAATGAAAAATTGTAAATATAATCTCGTTCTTGAAAACATCATCCAAGGTTCCTTTCCTTTTTCCTCTATTTCTCATTTTCAAAAGCCATTTTATAAGGAAACTCTATATAATACATTTTTCAAAGATCTATTGAAAAACATGAAATTTTCAAACAAAGACGTAAAATCCAAGAAAACCATATTCTCATTATAAAGTAATATCAATATGATAAACTCGCCAAATAGCATAACACAAACAAAATACATAAGCAAAAACCAGCGTAGTTAATGCATGTTCTATTCATTTCTTTCCTTTTTCTCTCGTCTATTCCACAATGCATGTAACCCGATCCTTTATTTCCTTGCCAATACCTCACTCTCACGTTCTTGCATAAATATACAAGAACTTATGCTCTCTGACTCCCCCTTTTCCTGCATATATGTTTTCCTTGTCTCTTTCCTATATTGTACTGTCTAAATTTTTTCTACATTTTTATAGGTGCTTTCTTCTAAATTTTTTTCCATTTTTTTTCCTAAAAAGTTTAGATTTCAGTTTTTTTTATCAGTTAAATTATCTTATTTTATAATACATATGACTATTATTTCTATTTCATTATCTCTAGATTCATCAATGATGTCATATTAACAAAAATAGTGTTATTCTTAAACTTCAAAGGATTTTTTTGTTATTCATAAAATTTTTGAATATTTTTTCAAAAGAAATTTCTTTCTTTTATCTCCTTACTTTTAACATATTAATTTTAGAATGAGAGAAAAAAATATATTTACTAATAATATTTTTGCTAGAAAGTTAAAAAGTAAAATACGAAAATGTAAGTTTAGATCTAAGATTCACTTCCACACTACAAGATGAGAATCAAGGGAAAGATTAAAAGTAAAAAAATTCAACAGACAAAGCACCAAACTTCATTTACATAGCAACTTCTGCATCTAATTCCAAGATTAAGTTGTTTAGCTTCAATTGATAAATTTATTCTTACAACTCAATCTGTAAAATTTCATCTCACTCTGTTGAATCAATGGATGAGAGATATTGAATAAAAGTAAGAACAGTTAAGAATGGATTCTCAGATATGGATGAAAAAAATACAGAGTGAAAGTTGAAAATGAAGAGATGTAGAACAAAGGCTGAGTAAAGTTCTCTGGACTTTCGTTTCTAATGTAAAAGAGGACTTAGTATATTAAATATTAAGGATAGGCTATTATACATAATTTTTTTATTGACGTAAAATTACATTGTTAAATAGACGGTCTAGATTTTATTTTGAAAAATTATAAATAAATGTAATAATCTTATCAAATTTCAAAAAGAAATTTGAACCATCTATATGTAAGTATAATTTTACATTAGTAAAAAAATTGGCATATAACAGATTTTTTCTGCATATTATTATTTTATCAAAAGTAAAGTAAAAGCTTTGGAAAAATCACTTAACACGTTATCCAAGTTAGCAGAGAAGTGTTGTTGCGCACAAAACTTCTCAGACTTTCACGTGTATCAGGCTACTTTTTTGCAAACGGTAAAAAGTATACAGATTATACCATCAGATCCGGTCGGTATAACATGAGAGGAATTACTTATTTTATCTTTAAAATTTAAAATAGGGTAAATTTTTATCTTATTTTTGTGGGATAAATATTTTTTTTCATTTTTATTTTTTTACAGGAAAATCCTCACCAAAATCCCTAAATTTTAAGATAAATTGTCATCCTTAATCATTATCATCATTATTTGAATTTATACTTAAATATAATTATTTTTATTTTAATGATTTGTATAAATTATTTTAATTTTAAATATTAAAATAACTAGAAATGATTTATAGATAAAAAAATTTGTATTTATATAACAAGTGTACTGTTTTTTTTTCCCGAATACTTAGAAAAATTTTAATATATGTTCCTATTAGTATTGATTTTAAGTGGAGTAATATTAAACATGTAAGTTTATAGTGTAACATATAAATTAATTAGTACAAGTAAATATATTAAGACACTCGAAGTCTCCAATTTTAAACTTGAAAAACTTCATGCATAAAGTAAAAATTGCGAAAAATAGTCTAGGAAAATTTTAGTATTTACAAATAAATTGATGGTTTTAGATATTTTGCTAATCAGTTCACAACGGCACATAATTTAAGGAGTGGAGTAGCATTGATTAAATTATTTTATTATTAACCTTTTTTTAATTATTTTTCTAAAATTTATTTTATGTGATTACTTTACATAGTTATTATTATTACGCTAATTTTTAAACTTTTTGATTCTCTCATATAATTTTAGTTATTGCATTTTCTTTTAATTCAATTTTTTAAATTTTTATTAGAATTCAATGTAATTATTTATTTTAATTTTTTTTATAATATATCTATTAATAATATTGAATATATAAACTTAATAATTTAACATTAAAAATTATTTGATATTATTTTAGTGTATAACATATTAATCTAATATTAATTATTTATTATATATTGTTAGATGAAGTGGGTAATCCATTAGTGTATACTTTTCAATTTTAAACTCTTATTGATTTTGATTATTTCAGACTACTTTCATATCAAGTTGGGTCAATTCTATCACGTTCCTCGTTTTTTCGCACTAATCACAAACTAGCCTAAGATAAAATTAAGTCCATCCCAAACCCAATAGAGGGTTGACACCTCTGTTATTAGTTGCGTGCCGGGTACGTCAGAAGTGAAACTCTCGAGTCTGGTCACTTGGATGTTTCCTCTAGACTTCACTCTCTGTCACTACAAACTTGGCTTATTTCATTCTTAGTTTTAAATATATTTCCTCAACTTCCACATAATGCTCAAATTTGACACTTTAAATAATGGTGTATGAGAAAGTAAAGAAAACTCAGAACATATTATAAATAAATTAATTAAATTTTTTCTTAATTTTATAACATATGTTATTAATAAATATTTTAACTAAATTAAAGTATCTCATTATTATTATTATAAGTCTAATATTTATATGTCAACTTGAATTACTTATTTGTTATTTTGTTGTAATATGTGCATAAAAAATATATTAATAATTTTAAATAGGCTGATTTTTCTATAAAAAAACTTTTAAATAGACTAATTACAATAGGAAGATATATCTTTTGAAAAAGTTAATTAAAAAAATTTGCTTGAAACAACAAAATGAAAAAAAATCTAGGAAAAATTGGCAAGAGAAATTTTTAGATGGATTTGATTTCTCATATATTTGAGAAAAAAATTAATATAATATTTATAAAATTTACTGAGACGCATAAAATTCACATTTGAAATATATATTTCCTTTTTCGTGTCCTCCCTTTGAACAAGAATTTCTCTGCTTTTTGATATGATAACTAGGTGTTTTCGTGTCAAACCACACACAGTAGCAAACTAAGCCAGTAAAATGATGGTCAATTCGATGCTATCAAACATAGCACCAGAAATGGTGGGGATGTAGATACATAGATTTCTTATTTTGTCTTTTTTTTTTTTTTAAATTTTGAGACAAGAAAAACATAATTTTTTTATTTTACAATCCAAATTTCTTAATTAAAATCTACTATTTTACTATACAAAATTTTTGTATGTATTTCCTTCATAAATTTACTAATTAAAAATATCCATTACTTCAAGGGTAAGAGGGATGGTTTTCAAGAAGCAATTTTCTATTTCCAATTGGATTGGTTGTAAAGTTGTGTGATACTCACCCTTTCTCCATGTTTGATTTTTGGTCTACCTTTTGTTGTTCCATCAACACGATAAAATAGTTTTATTATTCTCAATTCTATTCATTTCTTTCCTTTTTCTCTCTTGTCTATTCCACAATGCATGTAACCCGACCATTTATTTCCTTGCCAATACCTCATTCTCACGTTCTTGCATAACTATTCAAGAACTTATATTCTCTTACTCCCCTTTTCCTGCACATATGTTTTCCTTCTCTCTTTCCTATATTGTATTGTCTAAGTTTTTTCTACATTTTTATAGGTGCTTTCTTCTAAATTTTTTTCTTTTCTTTTTCCCTAAAAAGTTTAGATTTCAGTTTTTTTATCGGTTGAATTATCTTGATTTATAATACATATGACTATTATTTCTATTTCATTATCACTAGATTCATCAATAATGTCATATTAACAGAAATAGTGTTATTCTTAAACTTCAAAGGATTTCTTTGTTATTCATAAAATTTTTGAATATTTTTTCAAAAGAAATTTCTTTTTTTTTATCTCATTACTTTTAACATATTAATTTTAGAATGAGAGAAAAAATATATATTTACTCATAATCTTTTGGCTAGAAAGTTAAAAAAAAAACGAAAATGTAAGTTTAGATCTAAGATTCACTTCCACACTACAAGATAAGAATCAAGGAAAAGATTAAAAGTAAAAAATTCCACAAACAATGCACGAAACTTCATTTACATAGCAACATCTGCATCTAAATCCAAGATTAAGTTGTTTAGCTTCAATTGATAAATTTATTCTTGCAACTCAATCTATAAAATTTCATCTCACTTTGTTGGATCAATAGATGAGAGATATGAATAAAAGTAAGAAAAGTTAAGAATGGATTTTCAGTTATGGATGAAAAAAATACAGAGTAAAAGTTGAAAATGAAGAGATGTAGAACAAAGGCTGAGTAAAGCTCTCTGGACTTTCGTTTCTAATGTAAAAGAAGACTTAGTATATTAAATATTAAGGATAGGCTACTATACATAATTTTTTTTATTGGTGTAAAATTACACTATTAAATAGATGGTCTAGATTTTATTTTGAAAAATTATAAATAAATGCAATAATCCTATCAAATTTCAAAAAGAAACTTCTGTGAGAAATATCTCCAAACTAATGTGAGGAATATCTCAAAAAAAAAAAAAAGAAAAGGAAAAAAGGATTTTAGGAACTAGATATAGCCAATATCATATCCTTCAGTTAAGGGACTTGTAATTAGCTTAAAGATAAGTCCATTATCTTGTAATAATTGAAAAATTCGGATATCTCGATAATAGGCCAAGAATCATTAGATAATACAAGGTTTAGGTCCCCATTATTGTTAAGACTCTATACAGAAAGAATTACTATCATTTTGGAGAGAGAACAAAGCACTGGAAGCTCTCGAACTTGTTAGAACATGGTGTACAGAACCATTAAGATTTTTTTTCACTTCAAGATTCAATAGCTGGAGGTCACAAGCTCCAATCTACTTCATTATAGTTTGTTCATGCTCATTAAGCATTTAAGTATCGCTTATATGTGGTATTAGAGCTTGTCTATGCCTTTTTCTTTGATGTAATGAATTCTAAGAAAAAAATTTTCAAAAATAGCTGTTGATATTAAAATTTTGGTTTTACATGAAAACTTGATTTTCCTTGAGTTTTATGTTGTGAAATCATTGAGTTTAGAGGTTTTTAACATTTTTGTAAGTGAAAATGATGAATTGGACATCAAAGATTGCCTCAATTGCTCGGGTTCGAATTTGGGTCACGTCGGGTTCTGTTTTGGGTCGTGAGGACCCGAATAGAGGTTGAAGACGACCTCAACGAAATGTTATTCATTCAGATAAGTGAAACAATATGTTGTTTGAGGTATGATTGAAGGTTTCTGTTTAAGAATCAATATGGCATCGTTTTATTAAAGACCTAGACGACGTGTAGTTTTTAGCATTTAAAAAAAATTCTATTTTTCCAAAAGAATTTATTTTCGGTATTTTTGGGAAAATTTTTCATAGATTTTATTTGATGAATAATTTCATAATTTTGTATTTTTATAAAAAAATATAATTTTTGATAATATTCATAAATTTTGTTTTGTTAAGAATATTGTAATTTCTAGGGAAATTAATTTAGGATAATTATGTGCTTTAATTATTTATTTTGCATGTATAATTTTTGGATTTGTTATGCATAATTTGGTCAATTAATTTTTGTACATAATTTGTAATTTTGCTGATATTTATTAAATTACCTTTATTTTACAATTTTATGAACAATTTGTATTGAGGTATTTAAATGTCTAGTGATTCATATAATTTTAATTAATTAGAGTTTAGCTACAGTACCTTTAATTATAAAAAATCATATATTGATTTGTCTAAAATCATATATATATTTAAGGACATTTATTGTGATTAATTGTGCTTAATATAATAAATTATCCCAGAGAAATTTTTATTATATTGGTACAATTAATTAGGATAAAATATCAAATTATATTTCTTAATTTACCCATAGGGATTAAGGAAAGGAACATAATTTGATAGTTTTATCA
>JANHAO010021372.1:0-12525 GCA_026873985.1 Saraca asoca | reverse complement strand
GCCTAAGACTATTCCATGCTCAACCATAAAATGACACTTTTCAAAATTCAGCACAAGATTAGTCTCTATGCATCTTTTAAGCACTTTAGCAAGACTATCCAAACAATCATTAAATAAATCCCCATAAACAGTAAGATCATCCATAAACACCTTTATGCATATCTCTAAAAAATTTGAAAAGATGCTTACTATACACCTTTGAACTGCATTGCATTGGCCAACAGGCATCCTCTTATAAGCAAAAGTGCTTAAGGGATTGGTGAATGTGGTCTTCTCTTAATCTTCTAGGGTATGTGAATCTGAAAATACACTATAAATCCATCCAAGAAGCAGTAGTGTGATTTTCTAGTAAGCTTCTCTAACATTTAATTAATAAAAGGAAAGGGGAAGTGATCTTTTCTGGTTGCCTAGTTCAGCTTCCTATAATCAATGCACACTCTTCATTTATTCTGAATTCTTGTAGGAATGAGCTCATTTTTATGGTTTTACACCACTATTATTCTAGTTTTCTTATGGGATGAATAATTCTAGCCTCAAGCAACTTGCTGATTTATTTCTTAACAACATCCATGATCAAAGGATTGAGTTTTATTTGAGGTTGCCTTACTTGTTTAGAGCCTTCTTCAAGTAAAATCCAATGCATACAAGTGCAAAGGCTAATTCCTTTGATGTCTACAAAGTGTCCACCCTATGACTTTCTCATGTTCTCTCAAGACTTATAGCAACTTCTCTTTTTGATCTAGTTGCAGGCTCCTTGCTATGATAATTGTAAGCTTCTCATTTTCTACTAAGAAAGCATATTTTAGATGGTTGGACAGAGGTTTAAGCTCCAATTCTAGTGGTTGCATAAATGAAAGAAGCATTTTGGTGGAAAGCATCAATTCTGGAACAATTTTGAACTTTACCTTCAGCCATCATTTTTACATCTTTTGAAAATTCTTGTGCTATTTGGGTAAAATCTAGACTAGCAGGTTGAGGAAATTCTGCATATTCTAGTATTTTAGGATATTCTGGTTTAGTGGAGGATGATGGCAGGGATAGTAGTATCTTCGCTATATTTTCTTCCTGAAAATTTGAAGCTTTTACTTCTAATTCTACTGCAATTTTGGTTATGGTCTATTTACTGTAATTTCTAGCTCATGGCTTAGTTTCAGTAGCTTGTTTAATCAATCTCTGCCAAACATGTGAGGAAAGGCATCTTGGACTAAAAAAATCAAGTATCTCAATCTAACACATAGAATGCTCCGTAACTAGATGTTTCATTTTTATCAAATATGTTGAAATGTACCACATCATCGCCAAATTCCATAGAAAGTGTTCCTTAATGCACATCAATTTTGGTCCTTGTTGTTTTAAGGAATGATCTCCCTAAGATGAGTGGGCCTTGGTTGGATGGGGACTCCTCTTCCATGTTGAGGATGTACAAATTAGTGGGAAAGATTAGACCATTGACCTGTACTAGTATATCCTCCACCACTCCAATAAGATATGCATTGTTTTTATTAGTTAATTGAATCATAGCACCAGTTTGTTTTAAAGGTCTAAGTCTAAGGGAAGTGTAGATTGACATTGGCATGACATTGATACAAGCTCCTAAGTCCAACATTGCTTAATCAAATTTAGATTTGCCAATGATGCATGGCATAGTGAAAATCCCTGGATCCTTGCATTTTTGGGGTAGATTTTACTTGATGAAGGCTAAAATATTTTGCCCCATGGTTATCTTCTTATTCCCCTTCAATTTCCTCTTATGAGTGCATAATTTTTTTTTTAGAAACTTTGCATATTTGGGGATTTTCTTAATGGCCTCTAGGAGTAGTATGTTGACTTCCACTTTCCTAAAAGTCTCCAAGATCTCTCTATCTTTGTTTGCTTCTTCTTACTTTTTGGATTAGGTGATTTTGTTTGGAAAGGGTAGAAGGATGGCATGTTTTGGTTTTTGGTTTTGTTGGATTTGATTTAGAGAATTTGGTTTTCCAAAATTTTCTAGCTTTTCTAGTTCTTAGTGGATGATTCTAGTTAAGACTATTTAGGGGTCTCTACCTCTCTACCACTCCTCAAAACTTTACACTCACATTGTCTCTTAGGTTAATGATAGTTTGAGAAGGTAGATGGCTTGAACCTTGGCCTTTAAGCTCACTAATAGAAGATGCCAGTTGGCTTATTTGGGTTTCCAATTTCTGAATGGTTGTTCGGTTCTTTATTGGAATTGAATGGAACTTGTTGCCATTGATTTCACTAAATCCTTAAGGGATGGTTCTTGTTTAGGTGCTGGCAAGGTTGGTTGAGGTGGTGGAGGGGTTATCTAGTAGGGTGCTTGCTATCTAGGAGGGTAAGGTTACTGATATTGATTGCTTGGTCCTGTAAGTTAGTAAGAAGGCTAGGGTTATGATTGTTGAATAGTAGGGTTAGTGGTCTCTCCAGCTAATATTGTAAAAGTTGAAATGAGGATCATATCTTGGTTAGGGACTACCAGGGAAAATGTCGATGACATAGGCTAGAGGGATGGTCTCTTCTTTTTGCATTGTAGGACATGCATCTATTGGATGAGTGTTAGGAGAGCAAATACCATAAACTCTAATAAATTGTGCTTGTCCTATAGCCATTTACATCACCAAGATGTCACCTCATCTAGTCTATGTTCAAGCTTTTGGTGATCAACAACATTGGACATATTTGCTTCATTTAGCTTCCTTGAAGTTACGTCACATTTGATTTCAAATTGTTGAGAATTTACAGCCATGTTGGCAATTAAATTTTTGGCCACTTTAGGTGTCTTGTCCACCAATGCTCCATCACTTGTTGCATCAATCATGTTCCTATCTATAGGAACCAAGTCTTTATCAAAGTATTGGAACAAAAGTTGCTCATTAATCTGGTGGTGGAGGTAACTAGCACACATCTTCTTGAACTTTTTCCAATATTCATATAGTGTCTCCTTATAATTCTACCTAATTCCATAAATCTCCTTCCTTATAGCAATAGCCCTTGATGCTGGAAAGAATTTTTCCAAAAATAACCTCTGCATATCTTGCTATGAATGGATTAAACCAAGTGGAATGTAATAAAGCTAGTCTTTGGCAGAATTAGCCAATAAGAAAAGAAAGGCCCTCAATTTGATGTGCTCTTCTGATATGCTTTAAAGTTTCATAGTAGAGCATATGACATGAAATTCCTTCAAGTGTTTATGAGGGTCTTCTCCAGCCAGCCCACGCAAGGTAGGAAGCAAGTGTATTAGTCTAAACCTCAGTTCAAATGCAGCATCCAGTTCAAGGTACTTAATGCATAAAGGTAGCTATTTTAGGTTAGAGGCAGCTTGCTTTTTCAAAATCCTTGGATGGATAGCCATGTTTTGTAATTTAGATTTAGATGAGTGGTTGGAAGTTAGATGAAATGCCACTCTAAGGCTAAGAGGTGAACTAGTGGCAAGCTTATAGTCTAATGAGACACAAGAAAGGCATAATTTGTATGCTTGATCTCTCTCCTTAAATTCTATAATATTCTTTCAATTTTTGGATCATATGTCAATGGAAGATCATAAGAGGATTGAGTCATACACAAAAAAAACTTAACAAGAATGCAAAAACCAAAAGAGTTATAATGGAAAAAAATTCAAAAAATACTAAAAAAATGGAAAGTTCATTGGAAATGGTGGAATTAGGCTAAGATAGGGTGGTACTTATAGCATAGTAGTGAACCTTGATTAGCAAACCAAAAAATGGTGCCCACCAAAAATCAACCGCTAACTCCACCAAAAATTTGGCTATGAATAGTGCTAAAAAAATAAAAAAATTGGGAAAATTAGGCAAAAATAAAGGGAATGGGACTAAATTTAAATCCTAATACTAATATTAATGTCCTAATACAATAAGTGGTTGAAAACACACAAAAACAAATTTGCTAGTCCCCAACAATGACACCAAATTTTGACGATAATAGGGACCAGCAAAGATAGTGTTGAATCACCTATGCTAGTAGTATTAGGTAGTTAGGTCATCTCCACAGGGACTAATGATCTATTTGTGTATGTCACAGTATGAAATCGGGGGATTTGCAATTGAGTTAAATTGCAAGAAATCAAAAAACATAAGTGTAGCAGTAAAAGAATATAGAAATGATGCAATAAGAGAATATAGAATGATGCAACTAGTCTTAAGGATAATCACAACTCCTCCTAATAGATTTATGACAAATCACTAAACATGCATTCAACTTCATTTGATTGCCTAACCTAGAGCTATCTAAAACCCCTGCAATAGCCCTTAAATCCTCTGTTAGATAACCACCTAGGATTCGGCTTAGCATAATTAGTAAAAACAAGTAACTATCTGTTCCTAAAGCTAGATGCAAGTATGCTTGAAAACTAGAATTTAGCTAGGCTAAGCATTTGACCAAACACCTTTATTTCAATCACTTAAACCCCAGTTGTCATGTGAAGAACATTGAACTACCAGCCAACATTCAACACTACCTTTAGCTAGATTCAACAATTAAAGATAGATCACACATACAATCATCAAGTGGCCATATTAGCAATTATACATGTAATCAAATAGCAAGATAAAGATAGAAACAAAAGTAAATCAACTGAAATCAAATAAATAAGAACAAGGTCTCAAAATCAAACCAATTAGAGTGTGAAACCCTTAGACTTGGTGACAAAATGCTTAGCCTTTCATGGTTGCCATGAAAATGCAGAGAAAAAACTTAAGAGAGCTGAAAAGTCTAATTGTAAAAAGTGGACAAAGAATCCATGATCTCTAAGGGTTTAGTTATTTATATCTCGTAAGCTCTCACTAAGTCTTTTGGACTACCCCTTAAGTTCACAATGAATCAGGCCTTGTTACAATTGAAGCCTCTAAACTATATTTACAAATCCAAACACAAAACTAGTCTTCTATAGAGAAAAATGCTGGTTTGACCTTAACCTCTATGTTAACCTTTAGGTTTCACTATTTTTAAGGCTTGACATCATTAAGCTAGACCTTAAGGACCTCTGGGCTTTAGTTTGACCTCATTTGACCTATTGAAGCTTCAATTATGATCCAATCATTATGACAAGGTCAATCTAGATAAAAACACTAGGATGAATTCATAACAAATTTTGAGACTTCAAATTGCAAAACTAGGCTTTAGCTTTAACATGAAAGTTGTAGAGCTTTTTTTTTTTTTTTAGCTTTCCAACCATATAAAGATCAAAGCTCAAGTTATAGCCCGAAACTTAAAATAGTGTTAAAAATCTAGCATTAAGCAATTCATTCAATTAAGCTATAAATCATGACCAAATCAAAAAACAAGGCAAATTCATGAAATTAAGCTCAACTAACATCATATGAGGTAGAGTATGAGAGGAAATAAATATGAAAATATTTTACTCATCATTTTACAATCAATAAGAGAATTGAAATAGAATTCCCCTTAGATTGAAAGAAAAGATTAACTACATATTACAAGAGAAATAAAAATAAAAATAAAAATAAATGAAAAGAAAAGACTTAAAAAGGACTAGTTTTTTGGCCCTAGGAGAGCTCCTCCTTTATTACAATAGTGAGATAAAAATGAAAAGTTCCTAAAAGACTATTGATTCCACATTTTTATATTTTACCCCTCTCTTCTCATTTTAACTATTAATTAAGGTAGCTGTAAGCATAATTGCACTTGGCACTCTTCATAAAAGTTACAACCAAATCGCTTAACAACCCAATAGCCCTAGCCATTAAGGCCTAGAAACCTAAATAATTTTGTAAAGAAGTCTAACTCATAATAGAGTTCATCGCTTGGATTTAGAGCCCTAAAACATTATCAAAATGGTATGTTTTGACCTTGAGTCGTTCATGAAATTTATGGTGAATTGAGATCTTAGGTGTGCATTGAATTGAGGTCTAGATCTTTAGATATGGTTAAAATATTGTGACAAGTTCTAGGTCAGCACTTTATTTTGGCTTTTGGGTTGAATTTGACCATATAAAATGGCTAAACTGGGCTTGGGCCTCTTCATAACATTTGTGGAGCATCCTTTTAGTTTTCCAAAGACAAAAGAATCACCTAAAACTGAAGTCCAAAACTTTAAGTACGCCTAATAACCTAAAATAGTGTTAAATTACCAAATTAATTCAATGAAGTTACAAAATTGACTAATTGAAAGAACCAATCACAAGTATCCAATTTAGCACAATTATAACAAAAGACTAAGTAGTGGAGGGATATAAATTATTTCATCAATTTCCCCCACACTTAGCTTTTGCACATCCTTAGGCAAGATACCAAAACTAAACCAAACTAGACTCAAAACAAAAACTCTAACACTAACCTTTCAACAATGATAGAATGCAGAACTTAAAGCAAGAAAAGATCCAAAATTTCAATAGACATATAGCACTTCATGAAGAAACATTCTTGATAACTCAAAACATAAAATCAACAAGTAAAGACATTCATTCAAAAGAAAAGTAGATCAAATTGCTTAAACCTCACAAGATAAGCTTTCTAACTCTCTTAGTGTTTAAATCAAGCAAGTGTTTAACTCAATTTCAATCCATGAAAATGCATTGCCATAGTTTTGCTTACTATCTAATGTCCAATACTTAAATTACATGCATAACACGAACCAAAAGGAATTCTCAAGGGCTGTAATGTGACCAAAGGAAAAGGAAAGGAAAGGAATGATAAGGATATGGAAGTGCAAAACCAAAGAGTCTAATATAGATCCAAAACAAGCAAAGGAGTAATTAAAATTGGAAACTATATCATAAATTTTCACATTTATCAACTTCTCTTATTCTCTTTCCTTTTCTTCATTTTAATGAACACAATTTATACATACTTTATATCCCTTTATACTTAGTCTTTGTCATGTTTATGTTCTTAATTTGATGCTTAAAATTAGTATTGTAGTTTGTTTAGTTTTTGTGCTTAATTGAATTTATTCAGTAAATTTACACTATTTCAAGTTTTTGGATATATCTTAAGTTCTGGATCTTGGTTTTAAGTGATTCTTATTTTTTGGTTAAACTAGGTGATAGTGCTAAAATGTCACATAGAGTTCCTAGCCTAGTTTAGCTGTCTTGGAAGTCAAATAAGGCCCACAAGCTGAAACAGAGTGCAAGGCTATATCCTAGAACAAGTTTCAATATTTTCATCATAAGTGGAGCTCCACCCATCATTTTGATGCAAACTTGAGCCCAAAGTATAGGTAAGATGTATTCCTATAACTTTTATGGAGGTTTTGAGGGCAAAATGCATCGTTTTAAATTAATTATATGGTTGTGAACTTAAGTGTTTGATTTTGTTATAAGTTGGAATGCTCTTAAAGGTTGCCTTAGTTTTTGGCAAGTAACCTAAGCTAAGAATTAAGTTTTTATGTAAGGTTAAGGTCATTGGACTCCTCAATGACTAAACCACATTTCATATGAAGAAAGCCACATCCATTAAGGCCTTCTTCCAACCCTTATCAATGGCCTAAACAAAAGGCAGTGCGGTGAGCCGATAAATAACTAGCAGAGTCACAGTTGTAATATCTTTTACATTCATTTTATGTGTTGTCTCTATTTTGGAAAAGGAAATGACCTCTACTAGGGAAAGACTCCAACCCCAATAGGTTTATTCTTTTTTTAATTTTTTCATTTTATTTCTTTATTAATATGTAACTAAACTCTTATCTTAATATAAGGGAATTTATACACTAGTTCTTTCTTAATTGTGAGACTTGTTCTTAAATCTAATTTATTCCTAATTTAATTCTCTTGATTCTCTAATTTACTTCATATAATTGCTTGGATGATTAGTTAATAGGGTCTATTAATTAATTATTTATTGATAACTAAATTTTCATTAGCAATTTATGGTTATTTATGGCTGTTTGGTTAGAGTAGCAATAGGATTTTGATTTGTTGTTGGGGTAATTCATTTAATTAGACCTAATATTTTTAGAACTTAATGCTGTTGGTAAATTAGTTAAGGTGCTGGGCTTCAACTAATTTAGTAATAAGAGTTAATTATATGCTAAGCTTGGTTGGCTAGTTTAGAAGGAAATTAACAAGGATTGATTAGATGTTAGGCTAAATTAAATCTTGGCTAGGTAGTCAAAATGGGAATGGAACATTAGTGTCAAGGATCATTCAATGAATTGGTTGCAAGAATCCCTTGCATTGAGCTTTCCTACATTTGATTTCCCTTTATTTCTGATTTCGTTTTGCTTTGCATGCAACCTGTTTGATTTAATTCTTATTTCCAATTAGGTAACCAACCCCCTTTTTAGACTACAAACAAATAAAAGTAGATCACCAATCTCTATGGACATGACTTGGACTTACCCTAGTTGTTGGCTTACGTAGATCAAAATTATTTTTATAGTTGTCACACCTTTTTACTTTCTTTTATTTTCAACTCTTTCTTTTTGAAAATTTTCTTTTCCTTTCAAATTTAATTTTCTTTTTCTTGATTTCTTTCTTATTAATTTCATTGAGCTCTTTTTCTATTTTTTTCATTTATTTGTTCTTTTCTTTTTCTTAACCATTGTGATGATCAAATTTGCCTTTTTATCAAACAATTTGCACACCTCACCTTTGTTTAAGAATCCATTCCATTAATGAATCAAATGCTTCACTAATCCCTAAGGTTAGGAATGTCAGCCTTGCTAGCATGCTATCTTCTATTTTGATGTTGAAAAATAATTTTTATTTATGTCACAATCTAACTATCTGCTTTTAGTGTTTGTTCATTTTGCAGATTCAAGGTTGATCAAGTAACATTCAAGAAATCAAGAGATCTAACATTAGTCTTAGCACCTTTATTGATTTTTCTAGGATCTTTTGCAAGTGTGTTCTAATTAGATTTGATCTAATTAAGTTTCTTAAAATAATTAAACTAAGGTAGAAATAAAACAAGTGAAATGAGCTTAAAACAAATATTTTGTAACTATGTTTTGAAATGATCTTTCACAAGTGGAATTTTTATAAAAGCTATTTTTTACTATATGAATCAATTCATACTGAAAGTCTGATGAAATCTACTAGAATTGATTAGGTAATTGATTCATGAAGAAAAGTTTTGAAAATTGGTTTTATCAAAAGTTAGAAAATTTTCTGAATCAATTAAGCAATCGATTCATGACTTATTTACATAACAGGCTAAATTGATTCATGCATCAATTTGGTCATGAACTTCTTCATGATCTTCATATGTGAATTGATTCAAAAATTGATTAATTAGTTGGTAACTGCTTTGAATTGATTTATGAACTAAAAATTAGTTATTTTTCAAGAGTCAGTTATCAAAACTATAAATACCTGTTAGCCTAGATTACTCTAAGTTACATATTTTCCTTGGTTTTAATATTGAAAAATAATTTTATCTAACAATATATTTTAGTGTTTTTAATTTGTTTTGTAGGTTTAAAGATATTTTGATTCAAGATTCAAGAGATCCAAGATTAATTTTAGGACTTATTTTATTTCAATAGGATCTTTTGTAAATAAGCTCAAATGATATTTTATCCAAATACTTTTAACTAAACAATAAGATAGAAAAATCACTTAAAGAAAATAAGATTTTATAAAACCTTTTTTTTTTACATCATAATTTGGTGTGTACATCGATGCATTGAAGAACTTGTAAAAAGTTCATATGGCAATCGAAGTCACAATCGATGCATGAAGAAAATCTTTCTATTGAAGGTTGGAAAAAATGGCTACTTCGATGTAGTAATTGATGCGAAGACTGTGTACAATAGATTACATTTCAATTATCACATCAAGGAGTTAGTAATAATAGACTATAATCTATGCAATAACTAAAAATCAGTTATTCTATTATAGATGGTTACAATAGTTATTCAAGCCTAACTGCCTTCCCTATATAAATGATCCTTCATAGTTTTTCTTCACAATTCAATATGAAAACATTAGAAAAAGATCTAAAAATATTTTTCTCTCTATCTCATCAAATCTTCAGAGATTTCTACAAGAGTTTTGGATCAAAGAATACTTGAGTTTATCTTAGTTTGTTTGAGATTTTTATCTCAAACTCTGGTATTATATTCTTTAACCTCTTTTTACTCAATTTCTTTTTATTTGAGATTTCTAGGAGTTAGAAATCTGTTTAGGTTTAGAAGATCCTGTTTTAATTCTTCTAGGTTAGCAAGAAGCTTGTCAAATTCTTGTGTGTTTGTTGTAAAACTGGTAATTCAGGAGCTTGATAATCTTGATAGTTTTTGTTTCTAATTCAAGAGGTCTTTCGGTTGAGAAAGATCAAGTGGAATAAACTTGAATTGCAATTTTAATTCAAGTTGAACAACTTTAAAAACTTTTGTCTTCAATTTTCTGTCTTCACTTACTTCTTAATTGCTCTTGCTATCAATCTTTTATCTTTGCTGTCTTCACACTTACTAGTTATCAATTTTTGCATACCTCATCAAAAGAAACATTAAAATTAATAAAGGTGTATACAAATTCTCTAACAAGAAAAGGGTAAGATCTATAGATTTTCCACAATCTTAATTCTTTACTAGGACCATCAGTTAGTATCAAAGCTTTGGCTCTTGATGCACCTGTATCTTTTTGAAATTATGTATTTTAACTTTTTCTTGTTGCCTGAGTGTCCACCTATGCACAAACCTCCTGGTTTCAATGGGGAACATTATACCGATAGGAAATAGAAGATGAAAGGCTTTATTGAGCCTACTAATTTAGATATATGGGAATTAGTAGAAGAAGGATATGAACCCCCTAGAACCATAATTAATGGTGAAGTTGAACTCAAGCCTAAATCTCTTTAGACTAAAAATGAAAGAAAGAAATATTTATTGGTTGCAAAAGTAAAATGAATCATTTCAAACTCCTTGTCACCAAATGAATATGAAAGAATCTCAAATTGTTCCACTGCTAAGCAAATCTGGGACACACTTGAAATTGCACATGTAGGCAACTAACAGGTAAAAGCTTCAAAGGTGCACGTACTTATGTCTCAATATGAGATGTTTAAAATCGAGGAGGGTGAGTATATCAAAGATTTAATTCAAAGGTTCACTTTGCTTGGAAGAAAATTTGAGAATGCAGATTTGCTGCATAAGATTTTGAGATCCTTAATTGAAGAATGGTAACCAAAGGTTACTACCATCAAAGAATCATTGAAGATGGGCATTCCTATGGTTCAGGAGCTATTTGGCAATCTAGAAGAGCATAAGCTTGAACTAAGAAGGTATAAGAAGAATGGAGACAACAAAAACAAGAAGACACTTGCACTCAAAGTTGCTGAATCAAATAAATGAGGCTTAGAAACTGATGTAGACACACTGAATAAAGAAGATGTAGTTTTGCTCAGCAAGAAGTTGTAGATAATCTTGAGAGATAAGAAAAGTAAGGAAAGAAGAAAAACTATAGCATAAAGAAAGAACACTAGGAAAAATGAGCAAGGGAGTTCAGTTAGTACTATTCCTACTTATTTTCAATGCAAGAAACCTGGGCATATCAAGCTAGACTACTCAGTCTATCTGAAGAAGTAGCTAGAAAATGAGAGAAAGAAAAAAAAAGCAAGCATCTAAGAAATCTAACTTTGCTACATGGGATGATGAATAACTTGAAACAGCTAAGGAAGATGATGCATTGCCATGTCTCATGGCTAAATGCAACCATGATCATGAGGTATTAAGAAATAATCTCTTTTTTACTCTTTCTGATTGTGATGATTCTTGTAGTGAATCTAAAAATGACTTTAGTGATGATAGTGATGATAAGGATTTAGATGATATCTATGTTAAGTTGTATGAGTCACTGGTTGAAGCCAAAAAACAACCAACTTCAGCTAAAAGTCGGCAAAAAATTCTGAATGAAAAGGTTAAGTTTCTAGAGAAAGAAAATAGCCAACTGACTACAAAAATTGAAAAGAATTATGAGTAATGTAGTCAAGATAAATCTAAAATTGAAATGTTAAAAAAGAAATTATAGAATTTTGCTAATAATAATTAAAAGCTGGAACATATTTTGCAAAACTAGAAATTTTTTTATAATAAAGCTGGTCTAGGTTTTAGAAGCAAACTTATAAAAGGTTCAACAAATGGAATCCTACAAAAATTACCTGTTTTTATTGAAATCACAAGGGACATCATATCGGGAACTGTGCCTTTAGAAATGGTACTTATATGCTAAAACCAAATGAAAAATTAGTCTGGTTGCCTAAATCTGTGATTACTAGAAAAATTCCTATTTTGTGCACTAACACTAATAGACCTAAAAGTCAGTGGGTACCACCAATACAAATATGAACTTTGTTTTACAGAGATGTAAGAGACAAAGCATAAATTTATGGTTTCTTGATAGTCGATGTTCAAGACATATAACCAAAAACAAAGATGAGTTTATTTGTCTCACACCTATGAATGAAGGTAAGGTAACTTTTAGAGATAACTCCAAAGGAAGAGTCAAAGATATAGGTAAAATTGGTAGGTCTTCAGAATGCTGTATTAATGATGTTTTGTATGTAGATGGCTTGAAACACAATTTATTAAGTATAAGTCAATTTTGTGATAAA
>JANHAO010021371.1:0-12530 GCA_026873985.1 Saraca asoca | reverse complement strand
ATTAACCCTAGGACCCTCCCATCATGGGCTTTAGGGTTAAGGCCTGCACTATGAGACCCACACCAATCAGTAACAGATATCCTAATCCAATGTGAATGGATCACCTTAATAGATTAATGGGCTATATTGCATCCACTTATAGATTATTTACTAGTCCGTTTATTGTAACAAAACAAAAAACATAATTATCTGTAGCCCATTAGAAGAATTATAAAATAATTCTTACAATATTTGCTAGATGGCAAACTATCTTATCTTGCTTTGATTTTGATATTGAATTTATTAAAAATGATCAAAATTCTCTTCCAGATTTCCTTTCTAGAGAATTTTTGCAAGGATCTCAATGAATTAAGAAGCATCTTAATATTCTTTTCGAAATTCATCATTAAGAGTTATGTCCTCTATGTCTTATTCAATTTTTCCAAACAAATTCCCTTAAAACCTAAAAGAAAATACTTATTCAAAAGCTAAAAAATTAGCTCAAGAAGATCAAAACTTTTTATTCAACTTTTTATCTTCTTTGAATAGTAATCCTTTTCCTGGAATGACTATCACTTATGATTTCTAATTTCATTGGTAAAAGGATTTAGTATCTTCTTCAAAATGTGAATCAAAATATCCATATCATACTATATCTTTTCCTCATCAACCATGTTCATGTTTACTCCTTTATAATTTCCCTTATGTTAATCTAGGCCTTAATATTTTCAAAAATATCCTTATTACACAACAAGATAAAACCTTAACCATTACTTCAAGAACCTTACTTAATTATGGACATCTCAATCAAGTAATTATTTCAAGCCCTCTACAAGCTAAAGTATTTGGAAAAAAAATAAGGTTGTGTATAACCAGCATTTTTGTAGACAAATTTGCTGGAACCATGTATGTTCAATTATTTATCCAAAGTACTCCCCTGAATGGACTCCCTTAGGAAAATTAATTCCTTCTCAAAATCATATAAGAATATCTTCCTATTAACAAAATAAACTTGAATTATTAGAAATTGAAAATCACTGGTATTGCTTTAAGCCTGCTCAAGAACAAATTCTAGCAACTCGAGTCAGAAAGATTGTATGGAATTTATTTCAAGGAGAAATTCTACTAGGTATAAGACTACTAAGAGAAGATGCTTATAAAAAAATTATAACTTATGAAGATTATCTTCCTTAAATACCCTTCAAATATGAGATCATGAAAACCACTGCCATACTGGTCCAATAGGAATGAGAAGAATTTGAAAGATGGCATCCAGAAGGTTTTCAAGAGAACTTTCAAAATAATCAAGAAATTGAAATATAGTTCAATTCAATATTTGGTTCAAATCTGAAAGCAAAAGTCCTCATAATCATAGCAATTGTTAACCTTTTCAAGATTTTCAAGATTCCTTATTAAAGTGGACCCAACCTTATCAGTAATTTAGATCAAATTTGTAGATAAGTCCAGATATCAAGTAGATTCAATAAATTTTCAAGTTCAAAAGTAAATTAAATAATTTTTGAAGTTTGATGTCAAAAGTGGGTTTAATAAATTTTGAAGTCCAAGTTCTCTAAGAAGGCTATATAAGGAAGCATTCTTCAAGAGTTCTACATAGCCAAATTTTCTTCTTCCAAACTTTGTAATATCCAAAAACTTTGTAATAGTCATGTCTCTTGTAACCTTATCTCTTCCTCAAAATTTGTAATTTCTTTTCAATTATCAAAATCTTTGTAGCTGCATTCAAGCATCAATAATATTCTATAAGTTTTTTAATCTGTTATACTATTACTACTTTAAATTTATATCATGATTTTAATTACTATGCCATCACTCTGCTTAATCATTTTCAATATATATATGCATTATTTTTAATTGTTTTCAACATATATGCATTATTTTCCATAATTAAGAGATCGATCCAGAGCTTCCTAAGCAGCCCCACCCTACTTGGTATCAGAGCCTTGTGAGGGGAGAGATAGGTGCCTGATTAGGTGTCTATTGGAGTTACTATAGATTATCAAAAATTACTATGGTAAAGGTAAAAACTTAGGTGTTTCCTAAATACAAATTATGCATCGGTTAGCATTAATACACTGTGTTGGTGAGCTTAAGAGTCATGTTGATCAGTTGTTGTGAAGCCAAGAAGGCATGCTTGAGTGTCCTGTGATATTAGGTGGTCCCGTCAATAGGTGTGGTTTTATACAGCTAGATACTAAACCCAAGTGAGTAAACCAAAACCATATTAGTTAGAGACAATTCTAGAGTACTAATGACACACTTAAATAGAAAACTATCTTCCAAAAATAAGGAACTAATGCCTTTTGGTCAAGAATCTAGCCTAGAGCAGGTTAATCAAGATATAATAAATAGTGTTTTCTGTTGTTTCTATAATAATAGGGGGATGGTTAAAGGATGCTATGGGAAGGCTTTGGACTTCGGAGTAAGGAAAAGTGACTAACCATTTTTCATTAAAAAAAGCCATGATCCAATTTTTCTCTTATATTAACATGTCCCTCCCTTTTGTTAGTCCAAGTGTACCAAACTCCCTTAGAATTTAGTTTTACAAGATGGCATTGAAATATGGTTACTTGAAGGAATTAAGCTCCCAATAATCTTGAAGCAGAGCTTGACTTATCAATGGCAAAGAGCATATAGTTGAAATAATATATTATGTTTAGAGACCTGAGGGGGACCATAGATACCAATGATGTAAAAAAGAGAAAAACCAGACTGATAAACTTGCACATGGATCCAATGCTGATACATGCTAAGAAGGGATATTGAGAAACATGGTTTCCAAGCCAAGATGAGATTTCCTTTATGTCCCACTGTATTCATTCCCAAAGATTTTTTGAAACCACACTTGGTTAATGTAGCTTCTACTTTATGCTTTGGTAGGAGGGTTCCAAACAAAAAGATAAAATCAAGCATATATTTTTGTGAGAGCTACTTGCATCTATGAACTAATAAGGAGCAACCTAGTCCTCGATAGTTCTAGGTCATAATCCTCGTTGTGGTAGAAGAAGCTGATTTGGGATAGCTTTCTAAAACACCATATTAAAGCTTTGGAATCTAATGATCAACTTTTCCATAATCTGATCCCACTAGAGGCCTTAAGGATTGGATATATTCTATGATCTAGTGATACTATCCCCTAAGAGGTCATCTAGCAAGTGACAAGAGCCGGTGTTGGGATTGTCATTCATAACAATCTTTCTTTTATTTTTGGGGAGGCTATATCATGAGTACATTTCCTAAAGACTTTAGTTGGTTTTTCTAGTTCCTGGATAATAACAAAACTTGGTTGTGTACACGAAGTAAATTCCAAAGGGGCTAGGCATGAGTTACTAGGTACAAAGAAAAATAGCCAACCAGTCCATATTAGGAGAATCTACAATTGATATGCAAAGGTATCATCGTATTAGATTTAGTGTAAAAGGATTATTGAAATCCCCTTGGTGAAGGAAATGGAACATGATGGAGACATTAGAAGATACACTTTGAATGGTCTAAAGGGCCAAAGCCCAAATAGCCATATCATTATGCCTAATAAGAGTTATATCATTTTGCCTAATAAGAGGAAGAGGTTGAAGTATATGCCTAGGAGGGAGGATCCATGGATCCAATCAAATAAAAGTTAAGTAGTATTTTGTTGGCCAAAATAATTATATCCCTACTGAAAGGGAGACAATTCTCTATATTAAGGCATTAGAAGGAGCTCCATAAGGATTGTTTCAATTATAAACCCATAAGGTAGGATTTATATCGGGAAGTTGACCATCTGTTCTCTAATTTAAGTAGTTCTACTAGATTCTATGCTAGTATCAATGGTAACAGCAGCATTAGTGATAAAGAATTGGTTATTTGGCAAAGAAGTCTTTCTTCGGACTCGGGATGCCCCTACCTAATTCTCCTCTGGTGTACCCTACATCACCGAAGGCAATTGTGGGCTTAGGTTCTGTTTTGGAAGAAAAGGTAAATTTAATGCATAATCATCTTTTTCCATATCATCTTTAGACATCTCCTAAGTCCAATCAGGTGAAGAAATAATTCTATCATCAAAGTTAACAGGACTAGAGATAAAGGAAACAATGGCCTTCTACTTGGAAAAAAGAAGGATCCTCATTTATGGTAGCTCTCCTAACATCTAAGGGGAAGTAATTGAGCTGATCATTTTCATAAATTAAATAGATTTTGATGGTTCTTCTTAAAGGAAGATGTGCATAGGCCTTGACATCACTAACAAAGTGGAAGTCATTAAAGTCCACCCTCACTTTAACATTGTAGAAAATCCTAATATGCAGAAACTGCCTATGGAGTGTAGTTGTAGTTTGAGTGAAGGACCAATCACAAGTTTCCCTTTTATGTCCTATCCGTCTACATGCAAAGCAAATCCTAAAAACTCTCTCATAGTTGCACTGGACCCATATCCACACCCCATTGTCTAGTTTAGGCATAAAGCCCCTTAGCAATGGATCCTGCTTCCTAACACGAACCTCAATCCTTAGGAACCTCAAATTCCAAGGGTAACTGGATGGCCAATCCACCCATTGAAGTGATCCTATCATGGATCTTACATATTCAGCAAAATCCATAGTTTGATATTCTAAAGGTGGGCACCATATTTGTACCCAAACAAGGATTTTCTATGCATGCATAGCATTAAGCCTCATGTTGGGTGTCCATTTATCCATTACAAGCAAAGCACCTTGTATTGCTTAAGAACCATTTGCTAGAATATAATCTCTGTCTATAGGGTCCTAAAAATAAGGCACATAAAAGTTATCCTCCTTTCTTATCACTCTACAATTACCTCTAAGAGTCCATGCAAAAGAAACAATGGCTTGCATGCGATTCACAATGAAGGTTCATTCATCATTCAAATACCAAATAAGACAATTATACCATCGAGACCAATTTTGAGCTAATGTTTTAGTGTCTAGTTCAATGATAGATCCCCTGCATGCTTGAATAAATTCTTCCTCTTACATGTCTTCATCCATAGCTTCAAAACCATCTTCAGACTCCATGCTACTTGCTGACCATCTAAATTCCCTAAATTAAGACATGATGATCAAGATATAGTAATATGCAAAGGAATGAAGGACCCACAAAATCTTGAGAAGCAAACAAGGGAATACTTTTGTAGAAAATGATAGGAAACAATTTTTGTTTCATTTGGTGAGTGTTGGGTATAAGGAGACGAGAGAAAGAAAGATGGAATGATGGAAAAGGGGACATAAATTAAATCAGTAAGTAGATAAAACAAGGAAGTTGGTAAAGTAGAATTCTATTGGAGTTCTCAAAAGAGCGTTTTTCCTTCCCGATAGCCAACCTGTTATAATTTTTCTTAAGCTAAGCTTGACTTACTTGCCTTTACTCAACTTGATTCCACCCTTAGCTGCATGGATATTTCTACATATATTAATAACATCAATTTATAGACGAACTTCTACATTTAGAAGAGATACACATACTAAAAAGAACATATATGGACACACAACGCATGACAAGACATGGGAAGCAAAAACTAAGAATTATATAAAAACGTATTTAGAAGGCATTTAACAAGTATCAACCATTCTAAATATACTTTATAAAGGTATTGTGAAGTGTCAACATAAATATGTAACAAGTGTCAAATGTTAAACATATACATGTATGTTTTTTATAAAGTGTTCGTACTTCATAAAACACAGTAAATGAACTTACACAATAATTAAAAAAAAGCACAAAAGCTAAGAACTTGAACATCGGAAATATTGACATTATTATTTCAATGCCCTAGTCAACCTTTAAAGATAAAATTTCTTCACCCCAAGTATTAATTTCAATCTTTAAATATCCTTAAACTTTGAGTAGTTTCACTTTTTTTTCTTTTCCGTCATGCACTCTCTGATTAAATAAAATATGACAAATAGTTGATGTGAAAATAGGCGCTTCTGCTAAAGATAGATCCCACATTAAGTCAGTGGATCCATGTACGAAATGTATAGCAGTAGATTTTCAAATAATCATTAGACAATGAATTAGTATTAATGATTGAGTAATTAAATTGTTGTTGTGGCTACGATTGTGGTTATAGTATTGTTGTTACCAATAAAATTGTAAATAAATACAGAAAAAACTTATTATACTATAAAATTATGAAAAATTATAATTATGATATAATTTACAATAATAATATTATGATTATGGACTGCAATCTTGTCAAATAGTAATATTAATATATGAATTTCATTTGCATTTTAAAATTGTAGATTTTACGTCATGCAATCAAATTAATACAGAGAAAGGCAAAAGGTGTAAGCTCAAACCTTATAAAACCAAAAAAACCCCATTGTCATTCATGAGAATGTTTGCTGTCACTCGGCCCCGTGATCCTTGAACCAATTGCAGTCCCACCTACTTACAGTATTGTTGTAAAATAGAAGCCAAGACAAACCCCATGTATTAGCTTATCATCATCTACGTTAACAAATATAAAAGGATTTATATTTTATATATTAATAGCATAATCATACGAACACATAACATTATTTTATGTATCACTAATATAAATATCATTGTATTTTCAATACATAAAATTATAATAATTATAATTATAAAATGACAGAAGATATTACGATCATAATTATTGATATCGTTTGTAATCTAAAATGTTAAGGTGAGTAGCTCACCAAATCAGGTTCACACTTTCTCGCACCTCAACGCCATGTCTTCATGCCCATTACACGAGTGATGAGTATGACTTAAGTGACAGCAGAGTGACAGACGACGTTTGCAGCCACAAATTTGAAGAAGTTTAATTTGATAATGAGAATAAAAAAAAAACATCAGAATTATCAGTAACAACATCAATTACAACATTTTTTCATATAAAGGAATCTAATTTTTAATTTTAAACAATAACACTGGCTTGATGATAGTTAATCTTGCAAAAAAAAAAAACTTTTATAATGTTTTCATAAAAATATTATAACTTTTGTATAAACTTTATATGTAATATAACTTCATTTATCCTAATTGTAACACAAAAAAATTAAAATGTTTACAATTTATTTGAAGAAAATGATATTTTGTATAAAAATTTTCAATTCTTTTCAAAAATAGGTATTATAGAGACAATATATACTCGGCTACGGCTACAACTTGTCCTTCGTTGCTGCCGGGAATTACCACTTTAAACAATAATGCACTGACTGTAAGCGATCCCTGAATGCTTAATGAACATAAAGAAAATTATAATAAAGAAGAGTGGAGTGGGTTACCTACGGTCATTAACACCTAAAGTGAAGAAAATCTTAATAGTTTTATGCACTATGTTCTAGCAAGTTTGAGAGCTTCCAATGTTTCATTCTCTCTCTAGAATAATAGTGATTCTTTCTACATGGAGTCTTAACAGCATTGGGGACCCAAACCTTATATTATATAGTGATTCTTGGCCCATCATTAAGATATCCAAATTTTCGACTATTAAAAGATAATGAACTTATCTTTAAGCTAACTACAAATTCCTTAACTAAAGGATATGATATTGGTCATATCTAGTTCCTAAAATCTTTTTTTCTTTTTTTAATCATTTTTATTTTGGAGATATTTTTCACATTATTTTGGAGATATATCTCACATTATTTTGGAGATATTTCTTACATTCTCCCACTTGGCCAATATATATACCAAGATTTGCCAAAATAAAAAACAAATACACGAATCATAATGATAATTCCTCTTATAATGAGTACTATCTTCCATGTATCACATTGCATTTGCATCTTAACATTAATCCGAAATATTGAATGAATAAACCTTATATTTATTCCAGGTCCAAACTTTATTAATATTTCTTTAACAAAAATAAACATATGCATATATAAGACAAAATGAGAAAAATCATGACTAAAGTAGAGTTTCATTAAAATAACATTGTCTCATACAATGAAATCAAACTAAAGGGCCAAGACCCATACACTTTACAAGATCCTTGAACCTAAACGGTGGCATACCTTTTGTCAAAGGATCTGCTATCATCAATTCAATGTTAATATGTTCAATGACCACTTTTTTATCCTTAACATGCTTTCTTATGGCTAAGTATTTAATGTGTAGATACTTATTTTGACTATCACTCTTATTATTCTTAGCCATAAAGATTGTAATTGAATTGTTACAAAATATATTTATCCATACACCATGTGATGTAGCCTCAAAACAAGAAACAAACTCAACCTTCATAGTGGAAGTAGCTGTCAAAGTCTGCTCTGCACTCTTCCATGAAACAATTCCATTGGCAAATATGAAAATGTATCCAAATGTTAATTTACGTGAATCAATACAGCCAACTAAGTTTGAATATGAATAACCAATCACTTCCAGGTTATCCATTTGTCTGTACATAAGCATGTAGTCCTTCATTCCTGTAAGGTATCTCAACTTTCTTAGCAACTCTCCAGTAGCCCATACCTGGATTACTCTAATTTCACAACATACCAATAACAAATGCTATGTTAGGTCTAGTGCAGACCTAAGCATATATTATACTACTAACAACTGAAGCAAAAAGGATGTTCTTAATTTGCTCCCTTTTGAAATCATTCTTGGGACATTGGTTCAAATTGAACTTATCCCCCTTAACAATGGAAGCAACACTTGGTGAACAATCTTTCATCCGAAATCTCTCTAAAACATTATTGATATAAGTTTCCTGTGACAAATCCAAAATACCTCTATATCTGTCTCTAAAGATCTTTATACTAATGACATAAGAAGCATCACCCATATCCTTCATATCAAAGTTTTCAGAAAAAGATTGTTTCACCTTATGCAATAAACCCTTATCATTGGTTGCAAGTAAAATATCATTCACATACAGAATTAAGAAACAAATCTTGCTCCCACTAACCTTGTGGTATATACATTGATCCATAATATTCTTTTTAAAACCAAGAGGAGATCATATCATGGAACTTCAAATACCATTGATGAGAAGCTTGTTTCAATCCATAAATAGATTTCTTAAGCTTGGATACCAAATGCTCATCTTAACTAGAGGAGGATTCTTCAAGTTATTTCATGTATACCTCTTCCTCTAGTTCACCATTAAGGAAAGCCATTTTGTCATCCATTTGTTGTAACTCTAAATTAAAGTATACAACGAAAGATAGAATAATGTAAAGAGGATCTTTCTTAGATACAAGAGAAAAAGTCTCCTTGTAGTCGATTCCTTACTTTTGAGTAAATCTTTTGGCAACAAATCTCGCTTTATATCTCTCAATGTTGCCCAATGAGTCTTTCTTTGTCTTAAAAATCCATTTACATCCAATGGCCTTAGCCCCATTAAATAACTCAACAAGATCCCAAACTCCATTAGATGCCATAAAATTCATCTTATCTTTCATTGCATTAAACCATAAATTAGATTCTTTGCCGTTCATGACTTGTGAAAACATTGTAGGATCATTCTTAGCTATAAAATCATTGTCCAATTCTTGCAAATACACGATATAGTCTTCTAAAATCACTGATCTCCTTTCTCTTGTAGATGTTTTTACTATTGGTTCAGCATTTCCCTATAGGTGATGTTGTCCATCTGATTGTTCAACCATTTTAGGCACTTCATGAACAACTTGATCTATAGGATTATTAGCAATGATTTGTGGATCTTCAGTGATTGGTTGTACAACACCCGTTTAAACTTAAGTAGTATCTCAAATAATAACCAATCTCTCTCTTGATGTGGAAGGTTGCTCTCCTTCAGAAATTATGTTCTAAAATTAATTACTCCCACTAACTAAGTCATTCTCAAGAAACTTAGCATTTCTTGATTACACAAACCTAGTACTATGTGATGAATAGTAGAATCTGTAACCTTTTGACCTTTCAGCATATCTTACGAAATACCTACTAATAGTCCTTGGGTCTAGTTTCTTTTCTTATGGATTATAAACTCTTATTTCAAATGGGCATCCCCAAACATGCATATGTCACAAACTCAATTTCCAACCTTTAAATAAGTCAAATGGTGTCTTTAGGACAACCTTAGTTGGAACCCTGTTCAATATATACATTGTCACTTTAAGAGCTTCAATCCACAATGATTTAGGCAGCTTAGAGCTGCTTAACATATTATGTATCATGTCTAATAATGTTTGATTTCTTCTTTTTACAACACCATTCTGGTCTAGAGAACTAGGCATGGTGTATTAGGCAACGATCCCATGTTCTTAAAGAAACTTAGCAAATGGACTACGTGCTTGTCTATCTTCAATGTATCTACCACAGTATTCTCCATCTCTATCTGTTCTAATGATCTTAATTTGCTTACCACATTACTTTTTTACTTTTGCCTTAAAAGCCTTAAATGAAGCTAAGGTTTCACTCTTATTAGGAAGCATATAGAGATACATATATCGAGAACAGTCATCTATAAAGGTGATAAAATACTATGGACTATAAGTGTCCATGTCAGGACAACATATATATGAATGTATGACTTTTAAGATGTCAATACTCCTTTTGACACCTTTCATAGACTTGTTAGTTTGCTTTCCCTTTATATAGTCTACACAAGTTCCAAAATCAGAAAAATCCAAAGTACTTAGTACTCCTTCATTCACTAATCTCTTAATCCTATCAATGGAGATGTGCCCTAGTCTCCTATGCTATGAAATAGAGGAATCTTCATTCATAATACACTTACCAATATGAATATGCAAAACAATATTATGTTATAGATTAATAGAGAAAAGACCATCAGACAATATACCATTTCCAATAAATTTAGATTTATAAAATAAACTGAAAGGTGTATTTAAAAATTTAAAGGAATAATGCAATGATAAAAATCAAGTTTTTAGAAAAACTTGGAATATAAAAAGTCTTCTTTAAAACTAAAACATAGCCACTATCAAGAACTAAGTTGCATGTTCCGATAAATTCCATATATGAGTCGATCTTATTTCTTAATAAGATGCTATGCTCACTTCCCACTAGCTTTTTTAGGTTTTGTATACCCTGCAAGGAATTTGAAATATGGATTGTAGCTCCAGAATCAATCCACCATGTATTATAATTAACATCAACTATATCAGATTTATAACAGACAAATGATATTGGTTTACTTTTCTTTTCAAGCCATTTCTTAAATTTGGCGCAATTCTTCTTTATATGCCCTTTTTTTATAGAAAAAACACTTAGTCTCCTTCTTGATGCTTCCTTAGGGTGGTATTTTACCCTTTCTTTCTTATTGGCCTAATTCTTATTCTGATTTTGATTCTTTCCTTGGTTCTGGTTATTATCCTAAGCAACCAGTAATGTAGTCTCTCCCAGTTCCATAATCCGCCTATTTTCCTCTTGAACACACATGGTCATAAGTTTATTAATTGATCATTTATCTTTATGTGTGTTATAAGAGATCTTAAAAGGTCCATGCTATTGTGGTCGAGTGTTCAAAATATAGTGCACCAAGAAAGACTTAAACATTTCAACCTCAAGTGCCTTAAGTTGAGCCATAATGTCCCTCATCTGCATAATGTGCTCACATACACCCCTCATTGTATTGAGCATCAAGGATGTAAAATTTACGATTACGGTATTGGCAGGCGTTTTATCTGAAGTAGCAAATTGCTCATCGATTGCCTTTAACAGATCCCTTACATTGTCATACTACTTGATAAAACTACAAATACTAGCAAAGATATTGGTTTTTATGAACATGACATTAAGGCAATTAGATCGCTCCCACTATTCATAAAGAGCCTTATTAGCTTGAGTGCTGACTATAGTAATAACAAGTTCATCTTTCCTTATAGCATAATCAATATCCATCCATTCTAAACAAAGGAGAACTTAGTCTTTCCAAACTTTATAATTATCACCCTTAAGTTTAAGAATGTTACATTTCATATCAGAAAAATTCATAAGTTGCTTAGCTGTAGAAGATAACACATATGCATATAAACTAAATTTTTTGAGACTAAAGAGATAAATCATATTTCACTAATGTAAATCATGCACAAAATAATAAATCTAGTAACATAAAACTTGTCTATGGGTTAAAGTCCTAATTCAATTACATTTATTGAGTTGTATGATAAAACTATCAAATTATGTTCCTTTCCTTAATCCCTATGGGTAAATTAAGAAATATAATTCAATATCTTATCCTAATTAATTATACCAATATAATAAAAATTCCTATAGGATAAAATTTATTATATTAAACAAAATTAATCACAATAAATGTCCTTAAATATATGTGATTGTAGACAAAACAATATATAATTTTTTTCATAACTAAAGGTGCTATGGCTAAGCTCTAATCAATTAAAATTATATGAATCACTAGACATTTATATAACTCTATCAAGTCCCTTTAAGAAATATAGAGATTAAAAGAGTGGCAGGCGAATTAAAATGCAGAATTTAAATCAGATCTTGCCCTTATCTCATTGGAGACGTAGTATAAAATCTTTGTTTGTTTATCAATTGAGTTATATTCAAATAATGAATTCTTGTGATTAAAAGATTCAATCTTAGCAGAATTTGTGAAT
>JANHAO010021370.1:0-12526 GCA_026873985.1 Saraca asoca | reverse complement strand
TTTGGTCACCTTTGTATCCAGTAGCAAGAATTACTATATCAGTTTCTAGAGGCTGAGATTCTCCATCAATGATTAAGCCTTCTCCGCAGAACCTAAAGCCTTGTGATCTTTTTACAATGATGCTTCCTCCTTCCACTTTATCATAAAAATTTTCTGGAAGGATTCCAATCTGACATGAAGAAAATGCTTCGAGAAAGCTGTGATTAGGTACCAAGTTGTACTTCTTCAGTGGAAGCTTCCATTTGAGGCTTGATTCAGCAAATTTTGAAATTGCCCATCTCTGAAAATTCAAAGCCAAATCATAAAATGTGTTTGTGTGTGAGCAGATGAGATGAACCAATTCTAAAAGGCGTAGAAATTACCAATGGTGAAAAAAAAGTAGCCACAAGGTTGAGTAGGAAGGATTCACCAGGCTTATGAATTAAAAGCTCTGAGAAGCGATTAAAGTATAAGTATCCAAGATGAATGCCCCAAAAGTAATAATCCGGGAGAAACCAATGTACAGTCCTCTGGACCATTGTGCAGGGGTTCTGGGCTCCTATGTAAGAGAAAGTGATTGTTAGAGGGATATAGACTGCAAATAGAGCAATTCAGTTAGTGCTAAAGTAAAAGAAAACAACAGTTAGCCAAGAGGCACTTAGTCCGTTAGCAGAACATTTGATCTCTTAACACAAGAAGTGGAAAAGAATATGAATAAAGTTGAAATCTTAATGGTTTATTTGAATTCTTACCATTAGCATCTGCACATTCTGCTGCTATATCTATAGCTGATTTCTGTGAGCCTACTACTGTAACTCTCTTTCTTTTGATCAATTCAGCTGCACTCTGATTCTCCATAGAAGAGTATTCCATTGAGTGCATAACCTTTCCTTTAAAAGCTTCAGGGCCTTGTCCAGCAGGGAACTCTGGGATATTTGGCACTCCACTATATTTTCCAATGCAAAGAACCACAAATTCAACCTCATACACCTGGTCAGATATATAATTAATACTCACCATAATGTATTCGTAGGTACCACATGCCACCAAAAAAACCAAATTAAAGTATTCTATTTGTCTCAGAGAATAATGTCTCTCTATAAAATCTTTTACTTCAACCTGATCTTACATTCCAAAATAACAAACTCATACACAAACTAAAACGAGGGATTTGGATATCAAATAGTATTGCAAGGGATCCTAATCTGACAAGGAGATACTTCTTGAAAAGAAAAGTCAAAGTTAGTATTTGCTATTTAATAAACACTAACTGTTATTTATATTGATTAAAAATATAATTTTATTTCATTTTTAAATAAATTTTTATTTTAAATGATGTTTAGATTTAAGTTAAAGGAGATTTCATTCCATTTCAAATCATTTATAATTTATATTTTAATTATATTTATGGCATTATGAAATTCATCAAATTTATCAAAGATTTTACTAAAATTTATTTCATTTAGCCTAAAACACAAGATATATAAAAGTTTTTATCTTTTTTCTAACAATTTATTTATCACCAGAATAATAGTCATGCATACACAATTAACTTTTAATTATTCAAAATATGATTTTTTTTTCTTTTTTCCTCGTATAAACAATTTTTTATGAAAGAAATTTTATATACATTATATATTTTTAATGTGAATGATAATTTAAAACTTGATTTAATAATTCTAAATATAAAATCAATTGTCATAAGCTGCAGTGATGCGCAAAGTTGTATTATTTCTTATTTATTAGTGCTAACAAAGAATTTGCAAGAAAAAATATTCTAATTTTTTTTATTTAGGTGACTTAGACAAATTATGTAATTTTACAATTAAATATATATTTTTATTTAGATAATATTATCAAAATAGTTATATAAATATTTATCTAATTCTATTATTAAATATTGTTGTCCGAAGCAATTTCTAATTTAATTTATAATAATTAAATTGTTGGAACACGTATTGACACATGTATTCACTATTGTTTTACTTTTAATTTATTAGTGTTTAAACCATATTGTGACAAATAATTTTATTTATTGCAGTAAGACTTTTTACATTTACCATTAAAACTACCAATTTAATTTATTAAGACGCCTCTACATTGTATATAGTTTTTTCAAATATACCACATAATCTTTTATACTTAATCATTAATCATCAATTGTTGTTTAAGAAATATCTTCTTTATTGCTCAAACATGATATACTGTAGTGTATTAGAGCGTTTCGTAAGTCTACTTTTCTCAATTCATACCTTCAGTAATTCATTATCCAAACCTAAATAAAAAATGAAATTATTAACAAACTTCCTATTTCATATGAGATCATACCATTTATAATATTAATTTAAAAGATGACATATAAGTTGGAAATCACAAAAGAACTCTAGGTATTTGCATCGATTAGAGGAGGATGTGACATGAATTGGAATTTAAGGAGCATTTTTTTAATGTAAAATGAAACTACTAATTTAAAGTCAAATGAAATTTAATCATAATACTAATTTTTTAAAAAACATTACACTAAAATAATATTTTAAGACAATTTGAATCAAATTAGAATACTAATAAGTAATAACACAATTGTAGGTATATAAATTTAATCACTATCTAGTATAATCAATTGCAAAATAATTTAGGAGAGGTTGATGGGGATAGGGATAAATAAATAATAATTAACATATTTGAAGTGAGAGAATTTTAATTGTTTAGAAGACAATTTTTTAGAAAAAAATGAAGAGAACTAAAAAGAGACACATCAATTTTGAAAATTAAAAATTTTAATTATTAGATAATATAAATATAGATGATATCATCAAAATCTATTTTTTAATTGAATTTCATACATTTTAGTATATTTCAAATAAAAGAATTTATTTACAAATAAATTAAAATTATTATTTTATACATAATTTTCTAACAATGAAATCCATTTACACATAATCCAAACAAAACATCAATATTCCACTAATGTTGAGATTATGAGCTTGATCGACAAAACAAATTAGATTTATACACTTCTCTAGAAAAAAAATGGACTTAATGCAAATAATATATACCTACCTTTCTGGAGAGACTCTTGGTATCTTGAACTGCAATGTGCCATTTCCCTTTGGAGCCAAAAGGCCTGCCAGTACCACCCCACAAATCCCATGATTTCATTTCTTCGCCAGACTCTCCAACATATTCAATATCAATGACTTTGGAGTTGAATCTTATACAAGGAATGATGTCAAAATGTTCAGCATATAATTTAAGATACTGCATCACTTGTTGGCTAACTGGATACTCATCTTTCACTGAAGAATGCCATGGAAAATCCGAAAATTGGAAGGTTTCCTTGTTATTTTGGAGCTTTGTAGACTCTATAGTATGTCTCCAGAGTCCTCCAATCCCATCTTCAGCTTCAAGGACAATTGGATTAAAACCCTTCTGTAGGAGGTATTTGCAGGCCAGCAGGCCACTTATTCCTGCTCCGATAATGGCTATTCTTCTTTCCATCTTCAGCTATGGAGAAAGAGCCTGTTTCCCTTATGGTTAAATGTCTGTCATTGTCTGCTATATTATTGAAAGTCCACGATTATGCCTTAAGGTGTCACACCTTGAACACGTGGGACATGGACAGCCGTTAGATGAAAGCGATTCCTGACATACTGAAATTGGTAACTTGAGAACTGACAAGTAGATGCTATTTTTAAATTTATGTTTTGAACCCATAAAAATTTGTGTGTTACTAAAAGAATCCAACCATTTGGGCTGGACCGTTTATTTCGCTGGCTTTTACTTTCTGGAAATCGTTTTGGCAGTGTTTTAACAAGTCATACTTACCATGTAAGCTTAAGTCTTCCCAAGTCTTATGGAAAAAAAAAAATCTTAAGGAAATATAATATCAAATTAAAAGTTTAAGAAAAATCACATAATTGACTTAAAAAGGAAAATTTATAATTTTGAAAATTTTGGGGCTTTCAATAAAATTTAAAAATTTATTAGACAATAAAGAAATTATGAGAATGATCACATAATTTAAAATAAAAAAGTACATTTTGGCACATATATTGTACTACTTTTATTTATTGTGCTTACAGGCACATGTATTGCAGTACTTTTATTTATTGTGCTTACAAGCACTTTGTTTTCTAGTGGAAGAGTCTCCAAGAGATTAAACTATTTTATTTAATTACAGAGGACTTATTATAATATTTTAAACTTATGTGAAAATATTATTATTAATCTTTTATTTTATCCACTTTAATCCTATGTTGTTTAAATGAATTATGATTTATATCAAACCATATCGATTTCCAATGAAAATTTATAAAAAAAAAAAAATAGTTCAATTTAAGAGGTTTCTAAAAGCATAATTAGGCTTACCATGGATCTTTTGTAATATATTTTTTTTAATAGTATCAAGTTGTTATATAATAATTTCTTTTTATTTATTTGAAATACAATTATCACATAAATATTTCTAAAAACATAGTAATACAAGTTTTTACTTTGTCCAATGCATGGATTTGATTAATTTTATTTGATAATAATTTATAATATAAATTTAAATTATAAATTATAATATATTTAAATATAGACAAACCATTATCATATTTTTATCTATTAAATAATTATATAAATGGTATAATTTTATTCATGTTAATTGTAAGAGAATACTATATTATTTTTAATTTGATAATGTTATTATATTAATATTTCAAATTAGCTAAATTTATCATTTGAATTTTTTCATCTTTCCAAAAATGTTTTCCTAATATATTACTACTCGTGTGAATTTATTTATAAATTATTTTATTTAAAAATTTAAATTAATTACTTTATACCATAAGATTTAATTAATAAGAATTCATGTATTATCATAAATAATATATTATCTTAAAAAATATATATTTTAAAAATATTTTTATGAAGTTTAAGGAATATTTTAAATTAAAATTGTGATAAATATTCAAAAGCAATAAAAATTACAAAAAGGAAAATTATAAAGTATTAAATTTAGTATTTGATATTTAAAGATAATATGAAAATTTAAAGAATGAAAATTTTTATATAGATATTATCCAAATCAAGATTAGACATTCCTAATTATGTGTTAATAAGTATTTTATTTTTATATAAATATAATTATTTACCTATATATAAATTATTTAATATGGATAAAATAGAGGATTTTGAATTAGAAAAAGATTGAAAAAATTTAAAAATTTTATCCACAATTTGAATTGGAATAAAAAATAAAAAGAAATAAAAAATTAAAAATTTTTACTCTTCTTCTATCAGTAAGTAGAAAACATTCATTACATAATAAAATTTAAGTAAGAGTAAGTGCCACGACTCAGGAAGATTTTGTTTAAAAATTTAAATTAACTACTTTAAGCCAAAAGATTTAATTATTAAGATTCATGCATTATCATAATTAATATATTATATAAAAAATAAAAATTTCAAAAAAAAATATGAAGTTTAAGAAGTATTTTAAATTAAAATTATGAAAAGTACTTAAAAGTGATAAAAATTTCAAAAAAGAAAACAATGAAATATCAATTTAGTATTTAATATTTAAAGATAATGTGAAAAATTTAAAGAATGAGAATTTTTAGATAAATATTATCTATCAAATTAAAATTAAATATTACTAATCATGTGTTAGACAAGTATTTTATTTTTATATAAATATAATTATTTACTTATATATAAATTATTTAATACAAATAAAAGAAAAAATATTTTAAATTAGAAATATATTAAAAAATTCAAAAAATTTATCTACAACTTGAATTTGAATAAAAAAGAAAAAAATAGAAAGAAAATTAAAAATTCACATTCTTTCTAATAGGAACTTAGAAAGTGAAAGACACTCGTTACATGAGATTTGAATGAATATAAGTGTCATGATTTTTATAATATTAGAAAGACTTTGTTTAAAATTTTAAATTAATTATTTTATAATGAAAGATTTAATTATTTAATTAATAAGAGTTCATACATTGTAATAAGTAATATATTATCTCAAAAAAATACATATTTTAGAAATATTTTTTAAAAGTTTAAGAAATATTTCAAATTTAACTTTTGATAAGTACTTTAAAGTGATAAAAATTTTAAAAAGAGGAATTATGAAATATCAAATTTATTATTTGATATTTAAATAGTGAAAATTGTTAGATAGATATTATTAATAAAAATGGATATTACTAATTATGTGTTGAAAAGTATTTTATTTCTATGTAAATATAATTATTTACTTATATATAAATTATTCAATATGGATAAAAGAGAAGGTGTTTTACATTAGAAAAAAAATTAGAAAATTTTAAAAGTTTTATCAATAACTTAAATTGGAATAAAAAGAAAATTAAAAGTTCTCATGCTCCTTTTGGCAACAAGAGTAAGATATTCATCATCATACGGTGAGATTTGAGTAACGATAAATATCACAACTTTTATAATATTAAAAAAAATTATTTAAAAATTTAAATTAGCTATTTTAGGTTAGAAGATTTAATTATTTAATTAATAAAAGTTTAGGCAATGTTGTAATTAATATATTATTTTTAAAAAATAAACATTTTAAAAATATTTTTAAGAAGTTTAAGAAATATTTTAAATTAAAATTGCGAAAATTATTCAAAAAGGATAAAAATTTTAAAAATAAAAATTATGAAATATTAAATTTAGTATTTAATATTCAAAATAATGTAAAAATTTAAAAAGTTAGAATTTTTAGATAAATATTATCTATTAAATTAAAATTAGATAATCCTACTTATGTGTTAATAATTATTTTATTTCTATATAAGTATAATTGGGTGCTTATATATAAATTATTTAATACAAATAAAAGAGAAGATATTTTAAATTAGAAAAAGATAAAAAAAATTAAAAGTTTTATCCACGATTTAAATTAGAATAAAAAAGAAAAATAACAAACAAAAAATTAAAAGTTCTCACTCTCTCCTAATGACAAATAAAAGACTCTCGTTTCATAGTGAAATTTGAAATTTGAGGAAAGGTAAGTACCACAACTTTTAAAATATTAGAATGATTTTATTTAAAATTTATATTATCTATTTCATGGTAAAAGATTTAATTACTTAATAATAGTTCATACATTATCATAATTAATATATTATTTTTTAAAAATATAAATTTTAATTTTTTTTATGTTTAAGCAATATTTTAAATTAAAATTATGATAAGTACTCAAAAGAGATAAAAACTTCAAAAAGAGAAATTATAAAATATCAAATTTAGTATTTGATATTTAAATATAATGTAAAATTTTAAAAAGTAAAAATTTTTAGATAAATATTATCTATCAAATTAAAATTAGATATTCCTAATTATGTGTTAATAATTATTTTATCCCTATATAAATATAATTGTTCACTTATATATAAATTATTTAATACGAATAGAAAAGAAGATATTTTAAATTAGAAAAAAATTAAAAAAATTTAAAAGTTTTATCCACTACTTGAATTAAAATGAAAATAATATAGAAATAAAAAAATTAAAAATTCTCACTCTCCTTCTAGTGACAAGCGGGAGACACTCGCTGCATGATGAGATTTTGATGAGAATGAGAGTAAGAAAAAAATTTTATGAGTTTTGCTTCAAAATTTTGGATTATTACATAGACTTTATGAATAGAATAATACTATAATTTTAACTTAAGTATAACTAATTATTTCATGCCAATCAGGTACTACATATCGTTGTACTCTAATATCTTGACCAACTAATTATCAACTTAACATTACATCAAAAAACAAAACTAACTTGTATCATGTGTGATGTGCAAGTTTATTTGAAATTCTTTCAAATTTTTAAAAATATTTTCTTAATATATTAATATTCAAGTAAATTTATTTATTGTAATATCTTAAATTTTTTAAAATTAATTTCGATAATAAAATAATTTTTTAGAGGAATCCAAAAAAGGTGAATTTAGAAATTTTAAGAATTTTGAAACTATAAATTTGATATACGAAGTGTCTAAAAATAATAGAAATAAATTATATGAAGATTGAATCTTTCACTCTGAAAGCTTATAGAATAAAATTCATGTTTTTAAGAATTTAATTTTCAGAAAACTTCAAAGAAGTTGAAACTAAGGTTACAGGTACCTAACAAATGTAAAATTATAGTTATTATGAAGGTGATTAATTTAATTAACTTGTATTACAATTTCATAGTCGTTGGCGATTGGTAAGTATGTTAAATTAAAACTTGAAATTGAAAAAAAAAAAAGAAGCTTGCCTAAGAAAAGTCAAAGGTGGAAGATTGACTCAAAAAAATTTTTCATTTTGCCTTTCAAAAGTCAATTTTTTTTTCTTTTTCTCTAACCCATTTTCGATTGCATTCCATGCAACAAACTTAAATTTTAACTTGTGGAAATTATCTCTCTACATCTCTTTCTTCAAGTAAGCATATCATTCCTTCACATTAATTTCTCATATTCTTATTGTTAATTTCTTTCTTCTTCCTTTTCAATTTGGTAACCAAATCTTGTTGATTCATGAAAAATAATCAAAGTTGTGAATTTTTTTAATTTAATAGTTACTATTCACTTCACTGTTTAACCCATGAATCCATATGCATTTCTGATGCTTTTAAAGCTTAAATCTTTTATTTCTAACTTGTTTCTATGAAATGAAATCATAATCTAATGATACATATTTATTTGATGAGCAAAAAACTTGAAAAAGCCTAAGCATTTGACATGCTTTTCTTTCTTGTCCTTAAATAGAATTGAAGACTTTTATTGGATTAGTTTTGATCTCTTGTTTCTAGCCCTTATGTAAGTGATTCTTACCTTTATTATAATTTATAATGTGATTATTTAATTGTGATCCATTGAATGTTTGTGTAAGTTGAAGAAAATAGGTATTTGTGTGATATAATTGTTATGAGATGTGATATTGTTTGAAACCTTGAAAATTTCCCATGAAACATGGGATAATGATTGATGATAATGAAATGTGATTAATGTGATGAGATGGAGTATATGAATCATATCCTGAATCTGCGTATTCTAATATGGAGCAAGGGATAAGGTAGAACCTGGAGGGATAAGATTGAAAAGGAGTAGCAAAGAAAATTTTAATTATTATTATTTATTTTACTTCTTACCTGAATTGTTATTTTAAGAAATACTGAATGAATTATAATGTGACTTGACAATGTGGTGATTGATGATGATGACTTAAGGCCATAAGAAAATTGTGATTCTTTATAATGTGTCAATGATAATTTAGTGGTTCCATTTAGAGGTCAGTATCTGGGACTTATGATTGAAATATTAATCCTGGTATGAAATATGATTATATGGCTATGATGTACATATGTATTGTTATTGTTGAGAAATTCATAAGTTAGGTACGGATTTGTTTCACTGAGCCCTAACTCACTCTTCTGTGAATTATTTTTCAGATTCTCAAGGATTTGTAACTATTTCACCTCCCAAAAAGTAAGAATGAAAAATTACCCTATGGATATCATTGTTGATGTCTTTACTACCACCACTGAGAGTCCCATAGGAGTGTACCAAATCAAAATTCACTATATTGTCATCTTAAACTTAGCTGGCTGCGATGTTTTACCTGAAGTTGAGATTATTCCCTTAGAACCCACATACATCCTTTTGATAATGGCCATGGGATAATTTGACCCTTAGGGTTTCAATCATCTATATATATATATATATATTGCTAATTTTTTGAAAATTTGTAAATAAAATGGCCATTGAATACCCAAAGGCTTAGTTAGTTTAACCTATGCTTTGGTTTCATGACAAGACATAGGTCAATCTAACTTTTTGATTACCTTTACCCTATGGAGATATATGGGGTGGTGTGGGGTTTAACCTCTAAATCTAGTTAGTTGTTGATAAGGGCCTTTTGGAGACTTATAGAAAACTTGTTAGAACTGATGTTTAAATTGACATGTGCTTGTTGGGCAATGCCTTTATATATAATAAAAGTATGTTTATATTCTAATGTGTCTATTTTTCTTTTTATAAGTTTATTATTTCTCAACCAACATGAATAGAAAAGGATAAAAAAGATAGTAGTGACATGTTAAAGGCTGGTGATTATTAATCAGGAATTAATATTCAAGCTAGTCATGATCAGGGATTTGGGTTATGACACTTATAAATTATTTTGTTCAAAAATTTAAATTAACTATTCTATGCCAAAAGGTATAATTATTTAATTAATAATAGTTTATGCATTGTCATAACTAATAAATTATCTTCAAAAATGTACATTTTAGAAATATTTTTATGAAGTTTCAGAAATATTTTAAATCAAAATTGTGATAAGTACTCAAAAGTAATAAAAATTTTAAAAAGAAAAATTATGAAATATTAAATTTAGTATTTGATATTTAAGGATGATTTGAAATTTTAAAGAATAAGAATTTTTAGATAGACATTATTTATCAAATCATAATTAGGTATTTGTAATCATGTGTTAATAAATATTTTATTTCTATATAAATTTAATTATTTACTTATATATAAATTATTTAATACACAGAAATAATTTAAATTAAAATCTAATAATGTATTTAGATTGAAAATTGGGTGTTAATAATTTTATGAAATATTTTATTTTAAAATAGATAATTTCCACAAAGAATAAGGGTATATACTATTTATCAAATTGATTTATAATTTAAAAATTAAAGGATATATTGTTAGATTTATTTGAAATTTTAATTATGTAACTCACTAAAATATTAAAATATTTGTTAACATGTACTTTTAATATTAAATATTTAAATATAATACCACCATTTAGTTTGAAATTTCAATATATTAAAATTGTATTATTTAAATAAATAAATAATTTAAATATTAAAAATTAAAAATCAAGATATTATTAGATAATTCAAAAAATTTAAAAATTAAATTAGAAATTGGTTATAAGGAATTTAAATAAATAATTTATTATTAAAACATATTAATATGGAAATTTTATCCAAGACCCGAATTGGAACGGGAAAGAAAAAATAAAAGAATAAAAATTCTTTTTATTTAACCTCTTTTTGCAAGTAAAATATTTATTGTATAATAATATTTGAGTGAGGGAGCTATAAATTTTATAATATTAAGAAAATAAAGATGAAAGATAATAAATTGTATGGAATCAACTTTAGACTCTAATATTTGCATAGGGTCAAATGCTAGTCTTAACCCGTAAAAAAAATTACATTCTAAAAAATAAGTAAAATGAGTTACAAATTAGGCATAATAAAGTTTAAGTTAGATACATATATCTCATAAAATAACAAATATTATCCTTTATAATATTTTCATAATCCTTTAGTATTTCTCATACGATAGAAACACATACTCTTGATATAAGAAACTTTGCAGAAACATAAATAAAATAAAAAGCAATTTACGAATATTGAAATGAAAACCAAAGAGGATGATGTAAAATAAAATGGCAAACATATCCTCCAATCAATTTAATTAAGATAGGAATTGTAATTTATTAATAAAATGGAAACTTAATTGTGGGATTCAGATACAATTTACTCTCTAAAAAAGCATGATATTAGACATTTAATAAGTAGGAATTTAAATTATTTTAAGTATCAAGATTTTTCAATTTAAACACATCAAATGATGAACAATTAAAAGAAAATTGAATAATCACATAATTAATTCAAATTAAAATATATCACAATGTCATAGAGGAGGGGAAACACTTATTATTGTGGATTAAATTCAATTAAGTCCAAAGAAAAAATTCTTGTTTAAAAATATTAAATTTTTGCAATAAAATAAACAATTAATTGATTAATAAACATATTATTTTAAATATCCGTTTTTTTTTAATTTACCATAACTGAATGTTAACAAATAATTAAGTACTTAAATTAAAAAGTACATATGATTTTGGAGGGAAATGAAGGAATGAGAGAATGACGTATATATGTGCAAGAAAAGCACGTTATAGTATAGATGTAGTATAGATATTGTAATTGTAATTTTATATAAGTTTTACAGGTAACAAACATAAAAAAAAAAATTACAATTCTATCCATCAAGATTAGACTTCAAAAAATTTATAAAAAGCACAACTTTTTATAAAAAAAAATTATAAATTGTAAAAAAGTTAAAAAAATTATAAAATTTTCATAGTTTAAAATGCATAACTTTTTTTTATAGTGTTCATGAAAGCAAAATATAATTTAGATGACATAATTTGCCTTATTTGAAATAATATCAATATAAATGTCCTCATAAATTCTCTTATATTCTAAAAAACTTTGACGATTAAGATAACTCATCCTCCCGATACTTGGCAGCCTGTCATGGAATTATTCAAGACATAGAGAAATTTTTAATGTACACCTCAACATTACTCTAATAATATTTTTCTTCTGCGTGATGATTTTGAAGCTCATAGATCTTGTACATTTCACTCCTTTTCTTTGTTGAACTTTATGTAATTTTTCCAACTTCTGATGGACTCAACGACAACAAATGTTAATTATTAGTATTGAAATAAAATAGAAAACA
>JANHAO010021369.1:0-12527 GCA_026873985.1 Saraca asoca | reverse complement strand
TCGTTGCCTATAATCAATTGACAATGGTTTTTACATATTGTCTATATATAATATAATTAGCAACAATAGGCAACGGTTTTTTATCGTTGACAAATAAAAATAAAAAAACAGTTGCCTATAATAAAAAAATCGTTGTCTATAATTAAGCAATAGGCAACGGTTTCTAAACTATTGCCTATTGTAAGAAACCGTTGCCTATTGTTGCCAATAGGTAATGGTTTCTTATCAACTGTTGCCTATAATTAGAGAATAGGCAACAGTTTTTTCATTTTTTATTTGGCAATGGTGAAAAACCGTTGCCTATTGCTGTCAATAGGCAACAGTTTTTTTTATTCTAGCAACGGTACGAAAGCGTTGCTAAATAAAAAATGAACAACCGTTGCTTATACTTGAGGAATAGGCAACGGTTTTTTGAACTGTTGCCAAAAACTCCAAAAAAAATCGTTGCCTAAAAGAATAGGTAATGCTTGACAAGAGAACGGCTGAAAATCATTGTCTATTCTTTTAGGCAACAGTTTTCAGACTTTAGGCAACGGTTTTTGGCCGTTGCCAAAAGTCAAAAATGTTGTAGTGGCATTAAGGTTCAGCTTTCAAGCCATGAACAACAAAGTCGAGTATGAAGCTTTGTTAGCCAGACTTTGATTGGCTAAAGAGGTGCAAGCTAAAATATTGAAGGATTTTAGTAATTCTCTGCTCATTGTCTGCCATGTGCGAGGAGAGTACCAAACTTGAGGGTTAAAGATGACTACCTATTTGCAGAAAATCTAGGAATTGCTAAGGTCATTTCAGCATTATAAAGTCAACCAAATACCGTGAGCCCAGAATGCACACACTGATGCCTTGGCTTGCCTAGCCACGACCAAGGATGCTGACTTCTTAGGGGCGATCCTAGTAGAATTCCTCTTATCCTTGAGCATAGAATAGAAGGATGCTTTGATGGCAATTGCCATGATGTCGGGTTCCTAGATGAACCCAATTCTGGACTATCTGCAAAGTGACAAACTTGCAGAGGATAAGCTTGAGGCCTAAAGATTACAAGCTCCAACGGCTAAATATTGCATTTACAATGATGTGCTATACAAAAGAAGGTTCTCAACCCCACTTCTAAGATGTATTGATGACCTAGATTGCGATACCATCCTAGAAGAAATCCATGTGCCATTGTGGAAATCACACTGGAGGGTTGTCTTTAGCTCAAAAAGTTCTTCGGTAAGGATTCTATTGGCCTACGATGAAACAAGACATGATTGAACTCATCAGAAGGTGGGACAAATATCAAAGATTCACAAAGATCCCACGAACCCTGCCAGCCTACCTATAGTAAATTGTTAGTTTATGGCCTTTTGCGATTTGGGGCACAAACCTAATAGGACTACTCCCTACAACTCATGGAAATTATAAACATGCAGTAATGGCTATAGATTGCTTTACTAAATGGGCAGGGGCAAAGGAGCTCGCAAAGATCTTTTCTACAAAGATAGAGAAATTTGTATGGAGTAATAGCATTTACAGATTTTAGGTCCCTCAATAGATTGTAATCGATAATAAGATTCAGTTCAATAGCAAGCAGTTCCTTAAGTTCTACAATGATCTCAATATGACAAAAAGTTTCTCAGTCGTAGACCATCCGTAGGCCAACGGGTAAGTTAAAGCCGTCAACAAGATCATCAAACATATCTTGAAGATGAAGTTAGAGGCCAAAAAGGGAGCATGGCAGACGAGCTATCAAAAGTGCTCTTGTTTTATAGAACCATAGCCTATAACACTATAGGAGAAACTCCCTTCTCGATGGGATATAGATCTGAGGCAATGATCCCATTAGATTTTGAGGTGGCATCACAACGAAGGATTACCTTTGATCCAGAGGATAACAACCAATTGCTCGCCATGAATCTAGATCTCATAGAAGAGACAAGGGAGAGGGCACACCTCAGGGTTACGACCTACCAACAACGGGTCGCGAGATATTATAATTGAAGGGTTCGATCTTGAAGCTACAAATCAGGAGATCTCATTCTACGCCTTATCCTTCCTAGTGTTCGTAAAGCCAACGAGGGGACCCTAGGGTTGAATTGGGAAGGCCCGAACCTCGTCAAGAAAGTTATTGGCCATGGAGCTTACAATTTGGTAGACATTGATGGGACAGAGTTCCCTCGAGCTTAGAACATCGAGCATCTTCGTCCATATTACCAATAAAGACCCTAATATTTGAAAAAATTATTCAAAAATAAGTAGGAACATTCAAGTAATTCTTTGAATTTTTATATATGTATTTGCTGAATAAAAATTTCAATAAAGTCTTGCATAGAAAGCAAGCAATGTATCAGACAAAGAATGTTAGCTAGATTGCAATTCATTAGGCCCTCACTTTTTTAAAATTTGCCAAGTCATTGGAGTAGTTAACTATGGGACTGATAGAAAATAAATAAGAATGTCACAAAAGTTTATTCAATGTTCTATTTAATGGAACATGTTTGTACAAAGTCCAAAAAATAGATAAAAAGTTCAAAATGCAAATTCAAAGTTACAAAGTCCTAGTTTAAAAAGTTAGATGTTTAGAAGTTAGGCCTTTTAGGAGTAAAGGGTCAGCAGGAGGAATAATAGGGTCACCCATCACTTGATTTTCAGTAGCCTCCATGACCTGTGACCCGTCTTCTCCTTAGGTAGCACCCTCAGCAGAAGGAAATGCAACCATAGACTTTGCCCCCTTTTTGGAAGACTCGGCCTTAGCAGCCCTCTTCTTGAAGCATTCCACAGCCTCAAGAGACTCTTTATCGAAGAAGGAGAAGTCCAACTCTGGATGTTGCTCCCATAGGGTGTAGAAGAAAGAGGCACAAGTTTTAGACTTTGCCTTTTCTGTTGCTTTCACAACCGGTGAAGTAGTCTCTACTTTGACTTTGACAACCTCCTCCTTCTCAAGAGCACCTTCCTTTTTAGCCATCTCCAGCTCCTTCAAAGTGACCTTGGCCTGCTACACCACTACCTTTGCTCACTGTTCTACCACCCTAGCTCACTGCTCAGCAATCTCGATGTGCTACACTACCTACTCAACACGTTTGAGAGCCAGGTCTAGGTCGATCCTTGCTTTGGTTAGATCATTAATTATCCTATCAAGGTTCAATGCAACGGCCTTGTGATTTGCCAATTTGCAAGATAGGGCAGCCTCAGTGTCTGTGACCTTCTCCCTCAACTCCAGCATTTCAATGGTGACAATAGCCAGCTCATCCATGAGGTTCATCTTCTCCTCATCCTAGCTCGGAACGCCTTGTCTAGATTCATCATTGTAAGCAAATTCTAAAGAGCTAGATAGCCAAATTAGATTACAAAGAAAGTAAAAGAACCGGGATGAAAAGATCCTACTTACCACTATGTTTTGACAAGAAGCATAGCACACCAACCTCTCAATGGGAAAGTCCTCTAACTCCAACACTTGGATCCTATTGCAAGGCCTTAGGATCGTGTCGACGTTGTCCAGAAGGACATTAAGTTACTTCTCCATCTTAGAGCTGGGCCTAACAAGTCACTCCATGACTTTGACCTCTAGCGTCACTCACTAATGGGCAACAACCTTTTTTCTTCCCTTTATCCTTCTTTCATTTCTTAGTGAGCTACTCAGAGGGGGTGGCAACTTTAGTTGTAGCGGTCACCTCGATCTGTAAGGTAGAAATTGACTCTTGTGAAAAAGTTATCACCAAAGTCGAGGGTCAACTCTCAGCAATAAGAGCTATGTCGGCATCTGGAGCTGATGTGGTCTCCTCTTCGTCAAGGTCAAATGGTAACCTCCTAAGGATAAGTTTCATTATGTCCTCATAATCCTTGAAATTTGCTAGATCGACCTCTTTCACCTATCGAACTCCTATCTCTCTTGTAAGTTTAGTATCTAGAACCAGAGCGTGCTTGTATGAACAAAGGAAACTCTCGTCAAATCATAGATCATTTTCGAGGACGTCCGCAGACACAAATTTGTTTAGCACCTTGAGCTCCTCAGCCCTTAGAATTGGATGCTTGCTGGTTCCATTAGTAAAATGAGACAAAAGTTAGAATCAAAAATACAAATGTGAATAACCAATCGAAGTCACACATCTTCAGCTCGCTCACTAGGAGTAAGGATGAAATTAAAATTTTTAAGATCTCGTAGGGATGGGCAAGATATATAAAACCAATGATTTTTATAATTTCCCATGTTGGATTTCTTTTTGGCTTCCCCTTATGGCAATATCTTCCTATGCTCAATCGATCGAGCCAATAGATAATAAATCCCATTCGACGAGCTTGCACTCCTAATGTTGTACAAGTAGCAAAAGACCTTAGTCGATGGCGGTGGGAGATTATTCCTCAAATATATTAATGCCAAGAAGTTGAGCTAGGTGTAAGAGTTAGGATGAGCTAGAATGGGCTAAGTTTAACTTTGTTCAAGGTGTTAACAATATATAGGTGCACTGGAAACCTAAGCCTAGTGACCAGGTGCGGAAAGCTAATGGCAATGAACCGCTTGGTAGATAAAGAGCATAATCGTCTAGGGAGGGCACCATGACACAGCATCCTTGGGGGAGCTGATATGTCCACATCGTGCTTAAGAGCTCACAAAAGCGAACAGATGAAACGTGTAGACTAAACTTGGTGATCGGAAGGTTTCTAACTTGCAGCGGCCTTTTGGCCCCTAATAGGGTCTGGACAAGTAGTGATGTCCCTAGTGACCTCACCACATCTTGAGGTTGCTTCATCAAGAAGTCACACCCGTTCCACCCCCTGTGCCGGAGAGTTAGGCTCGTCATTATTCCCTATTTAGTGACACCGACATCCATGACCTATGCCTAGCTACATATAGGAAAAAGAATGGTCAGGTCACTACAAGCAGACCGTACCTAGATAACTGAGGCCAATAGTTTCCTATGTGACAGGCCATGTGCACACCGGGTGACCACATCTAAGACCTGAACTCCAGAAGACATAGGGGACTCAATGGTTGAACCACAAATCTAGAAAACAAACACAAGACTCAAAACAGTAATCAGAAACCCTAAAGTCTATAAACAAATCAACCAAATAAATCGAATTAGGCAAAAGGAAAATGCACAGGTAAATAGCTTCAGCCAACATTCAAAATTTTCAACCACAAACAAACAAATCTCACATAAACCATAAAATAAAGAAGTTTAGAAACCACAAGCTAAAGAGGGAAAGACTCACTGTGATTAATAGAAGTAGTAAGCCTGAAGATGCGTGCAGAAGTATTTTCTAGTGAGCAGAACTCAAATAGCAACTGGGGAGCTGGAACGGTGCTAATGGCAGCAGACAACAGTGAACAGTTTTGGGATTTGGCAAAGAGAACAAGTAAGAAGACCTTAGGAATTTCAAGTTTCAAATGACAAGTGAGAGGAAGAAAAGAGTCTCTTCAGTTTATATGATGCACAATGCCACCATTAGATCTGGGAACCCATCATCTACCTATGATCTGATAGTTCAATGAATGCCAACAGCAAGCTGACAACAGCATGGCATGCACAACTATAGAAGGCAAGAGTAATTATAACAAGCTAGTGGCATAAATTGAAGAGTCATAGAGAAAGTGAGCGAAAGCATGCCAAATAACCCACAAGATTGCAGATCATAAGTAATGCATCATAATTCCAACTCACTCCATGTCTAAGAAGTGCTTTACACACCAGACTCTTGCACGGACTATGTCCAAGAAGTGCCTTCAGCACCAAACTCTTGCATGGACAATACTGAGACTCTGCATCTAAGAAGTGCTTTACACACCAAACTCTTACATGGACCACATCCAAGAAGTACCCTCGGCACCAAACTCATGCATGGATAGTACTAAGACTCCACATCTAAGAAGTGCTTTACGTACCAAACTCTTGCACGAATTGCATCCAAGAAGTGCCTTCGGCACCAAACTCTTGTGTGAACAATGCGAAACCCCACATTCAAGAGGTGCTTTACACACTAAACTCTTGCGTGGACCACGTCCAAGAAGTGCCTTCAACACCAAACTTTTGCATGGACAAAGGCGTATCCATATGACCTACCTGGGCATTCAATCCCACACCAATGAAGGCGCTTAAGCACTCCATTACTAGAACTTGTTGCCAGTTCAAGCACTTCGGTGCTAAGACTCACAACCAATAAAGGCACTCCGGTGCTCAAATTCATTGCCAACTAAGATGAGCTAATGCAACTGATTGGTCATTCAACATGGCATATATCCTTTTAAGTCATGATTTATTAGCTTGAGCCCATTTATATAAATTTTATCTATATTACTTGAGGTCAATTGACCAACTAGGCACTCATTTTATTTAATGCTCATCAAGTTATGGTTTACAGGAACTTATTCGAGTTACCATCTATGACCAATTAAGTCACTAATATGATATGCTTGGGAAAAATGAGTAATACAGTTTCATTACAAAACCTCTTTCAATGAGATGAGTTTATACAAGAAAATTTAAAGTACAAAAATTGGAATGAGGCTGCAGCCATAATAAGTAGGAGGAACTGGCCTTTTAGGAGCTAGAGCCTACAAATCAAAGCCAACCTACAGTTGACTAAGGAAGAGCTGAATCCCAATGAACCGCAGGAACAATGAGCAGGTTAAGCTACTCCAACCCTTCCTCAACTTTCACTTGAGCTGATGGATTGTCTAACTTGAGCATCCCCAAGTTGCTTAGAGTAGGAGAAATAACATTTGGGGCAAATAGAGTGGTTGCATAAGTTTTCCCTTGTCCTCCTAAGTAAGGAAAGTATCCTTCGGCTTCATCAAGCTACTCGGAGGCCTAGAGACATCCAATACCACCGTGCAAGGAGATGAAAGAGCATAGTTCGAAGGGCTGAACTGCAATAAGTCATAAGGCCAGTGAGCAAGCCAGATAGTTATAGCTCCTTTATTCTGTTCTCCTCCCAAGCTAAAAGCTCCTCCCTCAGCCTTGTAACCCTTGTGCACTCATGAAAAAGCAAATGATTAGCCCGCTAGAGAACAAAAGAGCAAAAAAGGAGGAGCTAAACTTGTTAGCACCAAAAGGTTATGAAAATATTCCTAGAGTCCTCAAAGAGGAATACCACATGGGACCTCATGCAGTAGGCCATTCACACCTCGCAGTCATATGCAACAGGCTATACATGCCCCAAAGAGTATTGCCGAAGGCCAGAGCTTCAGAAATATGGGGGGCTCAGTAAATGTAACCATCTGGTTATTTTGCGAAACATGGAAAGAGGATTCACACCTTATACAGATCAATCTAGCTTCATTGAAGAATCTAGAGGATATCCAGCTATTCTTGATCGAACGACCCATAAGAAAGCAAGACTACTGTGCCAACACCTATAATACAAGCACAGTAGGAGGTATGGCTTGGTGTAGGTGAAATGAATGATTGAAGCTTGAAATGACAACACAGTAGGCTATAAGTAAAGACTTTAACTATACGACAGACTATAAGTGAAGGACTTGACAACACTACAAACTGCGAGCAAGAACTTTAGCAACAAAATATAACTCACAATCCACAAAGCAAACTGAGAGTTGGGGGATTATGTTGTAGGTATTTTCTGGACAATGCAAACTAGGCTGGTAAAGGCCCAAAAAGAGAAAAATCTAACCAAAAAAGGCCTAGATTGTCTAAAAAACTGAGGTCACTCAACGGGGGCATCAGCTCACCAACTGCAAACCTAGGACATAGGGCAAGGCTAAAACAGTAACTTCAGCTCGCTAGAGACGAGTTCTAGTTCACTGGCCGAAACAAGTTGCCCAACCACCTTCCAAAAGACCTATCCTGATTAAACCTGAGTACAAGGCCAACTAGCAAGTTGCTCAGCATAGCCTCAGGTCACTAAGATAGCAAGTCGAGCATAAGTACAGAAGCCTAGTCAGCAACTAGAGGCATATATTTCTAACCAACAGAATAGCCTCCAAAACCGACACATCAGCCCTCAATAGTCTGACAATAATTTGTCCAGTACCTATTGCCCGGTGTTTAGTATTTATTGCCTAATACGGTGGAAATAATCATTTTACAATTTGTTAAATTACACTTGTAACCCTCCTAGCTTCTATAAATAAGAAAGGGAAAGATAATTGTAAGTAAGTGAAAATTACATGCAGAAATTCTACTAAACTAGTGAGAAAACACTTGTATTAAAACTTTGTTGAACTATATAGAGAAACCACCACGTAACGGCAAATACAAGCCATCGTAGACGTAGGGGCCATATTGGCTTTAGTCGAGCCATGTTAAAAAGCTTCTATGCCCATTGTTCTTCCTTCTTCTCACTCTTTTCCTATTCACACTTGCAGTCCCTAGCTTGTAGCTTAGGGTTTAAGGACTATCCTAATTGACTAAGATTTGGGTTCCCCAAAACTAAATTTTACCATCAACAATTATAAATATATAGTTATTAATGAAAACTTTAGAGTCAATATTGGTTATAATAAATATTATGTTTTTAATGATGGCATAAATATGTCATTACTAAAAAAAGTTTTTTTGAGATATTATTTTATATTCATACAAAATTTTGAAAACTATGTTTTAAAATTTTCAAATATAATTTTTTATAAATACATATAAATAATTTTTATGATATTAGAATGATACTTTATTTTAACTTATTGAAAATTTTAAATTTGTTATTTTAATTTATTTAATGACATTTATTAAAATTTTAAAATTTTAAATTTTTGAGTCACTAAAAACTTACTTCATATGAATCGAACCACACAAATTTAATATGTTTCTAAGTCAACTTGGTTAAGAAAGCTGATATGAAAGAAATCCTTTATAAAATGGCGATAATATCCAGCCAAATCCAAAAAGCTATGAATTTCAGTCACTAATGTGGGTCTAGGGCAATTTAAACTACCTCTACTTTCTTAAGATCTACACTGATACCTTCCTTGGAAACCACGTGTTCCAGAAATGCATATTGGACAGCCAAAACTCACCTTGAAAATTTAGTGTGCAACTAATATTCTCTAAGAGTTTCCAAAATCATCTTGAGATGCTATTCATGTTCTTGGTCAATGTGAAAATGCCTTAAGATATCATTAATAAACACAATTACAAACCGATTAAGGAAATGTTAGAAAACCTTGTACATCAAATCCATAAAAGCTATGGGAACATTTGTCAATCCAAAAGATATTACAAAAAATTCATAGTGCCTATATCAAGTGCAAACAGTAGTTTTTGGAATGTCTTCCTTCCTGATTGGCAACTAATGATAGCTTAAATGCATATCAATCTTGGAAAAACATTGGGCATCTTGAAATTGACCAAACAAGTGATCATTTCTTGGCAAGGAATATTTATTTTTCACTATGACTTTGTTTAATTACCTGTAATCAATACACAACCTTAAAATTCCATCTTTCTTCTTCACAAATAACACTAAAGCTCCCTATGATGAAGTGCTAGGACAAATGAAACCTTTGTCCACTAAGTCTTTCAACTATACTTTCAATTTTTTCAATTTAGCCAGCACATCTGATAAGGTGGAATGGAAATAAGGTCAGTGACTAGGGTAATACCAATATAAAACTCAATTTCTCATTATCATGGCATTCCTGGTAGTTCTTTAGGGAAAATATATAAGAACTCTTGAGCCATTAGTACATCTTCTGCTTTTGTTCTAAATATTCTATGTTCCTAACATAGGCCAGATAAGTCTCACATCCTTTCCTAATAATTTTTCTTGCACTCAAAATAGAAATAAGCTTAACAGGTGCATCACTCCTATCTCACTAAAACAAAATGGGATCTCTATCTGTTATACAAAAATTAACTAACTTACTGTGACAATTTACACATGCATGATGTATGGATAACCAATCCATGCCCAAAATAACATCAAAGTCCATCATATCTAACATAATCAAATTAGTCGGGAAAATAGTTCTATACGCATCAATTCCATAAGAAGATATCACATCACAAGTAACCAATGTCTAACCCAATGGAGTAGATACTAACAATTGTGATTCTAAAATCTAGCAAGTTGTAGTGCAAGATAAGTAGAAATAAATGAGTGAGTTGCACCCAGATCAAATAACACATAAGCTTATATAGAATCTACTAACAAAGTACATGTAATTACTGCATTAGAAACCAAGGCGTCCTGCCTGGTCAAAGCATATACTTTCACAGTAGCTCCATATCCTCTACTAGCAAGACCTCTACATCCCCCTTTTCCACCAAATTCAGATGGCGATGGCTTCATAGAAGTTGTAGATCAGGGTAAAATATTTCATGATGCACATGTGGCCTTATTGCTACTAGGTGGGGCTGTTTATTAAGGATAGTCTCTCACCATATGATGTATTTTACCTTATCTAAAGCAAGCTCTGGTTTCTTATTTGCAAGCCCTCGAATGAATTTTTCCACAAGTCTCACATCATCCTAGTGCCTTAAGTTTAACTAGAGTGGGGTAATTAGAGCTAGATCCTCTAGGAGGCCAATGACTTATAGAGGTACCCTACCAGTCTTCTACTTTGACTACTTCTACCTGGGTCTCTTGGTGAAAACTATACATCAAGCCTCTATGAAGGAGGTGCATTAAAAGCTAAAAATGACTGTTATCTAGAATCTCCTTTTATACACTCATATCTTGATTTCTTTCTTGCACTACCTTGAGCCTCTCTTTCTTTCTTTCTTTCTTTCTATGTGCCTCACTTCCAATTCTATGGCTCTATTATAAATATGCTCATACATGGTGCCCTCAAAAACTTGAATAACATTGAAGCAACAATCATTAAGGCCATCAACAAATTTCCTGGCTCTTTTTAGTAGGCATCATATGTCTTGTAAACTGAGATAAGTGGAGAAACTAGCCAGCATACTTGAAAACTGACAACACTTTTTGCTTAAGATTGTTAAATTTCTACAATTTAGTATATCATTGCCCTTTAGGAAAGAATTGGTGTAGGAAAGCCATATGGATTATTTCCCAAGTGTTTGTTATTTCCCTAGATAATTTAAGGCTCTTCCAACCCCTGTACCAATCTATAACTAATCCATCCAATTGGAATCCAATGAGCCTTATAACAACATCCTCTGAGCACTCAAACACCTGCCACAACTGCTTAATCAGATCCAAAAATAAGAGACGATCTATCAAAGGCCCAATACCTAAATAGTGGGAAGGCTTGAGCTTTTGAAATTCTTGGAGGTAGTTTTTTAAGTTCATAAGCATTGGCCCTACAGGTGGTGGAAGGGGTGGTGGTAGTTGTGTCACTGGCCCTTCCTCTTGTTATCTCTGAAACTTTTGTTGAGTTAGTTTGTTTACAAACTCATTTATAGCTCTTCACAAATTTCTAGCTCGTATTGGGGCATTTGAAGTAGATGGGCCAACTAAAGCTCCAGAAGTAGAAGAAGCATCTATCTCATGTTAGAAAATTTCCAATTGCACTTCTTCACGTGCAACCATACCTTAGCCTCTATCATGGCCTCAACCTCTAGCTTTACCTCTACTTCAAGGTGGTGGTGGTGAAGGGGATGGTTCATGTGAAGCTCTCTTGGATGCTTCTTCAGATCGACATCTAATTTGAGCCAGAGATTTAGTCCTAGACGGCATCTCTCTATTATCAAATAGAAGAATTATTTTGGAGGCATTATTTAGATATATATATATATATAAATGAAAGGTTTAGGAATTATAGGGATTTTCAACACATATCTTGGAGTGGGTTTCAACATATCATTATTCATGTTTCATGTTCCTAGGTGCACTAATACAAACTCAGTATGTGTATCCCACTTTGGGAGTTAGAGACCTCTAATTATGCGCCTGAACTCTAAACCAAGCTCTAATACCAACGTTGTCACACCCCAAATTTCAATACATGATTGGCGTAGAAAGTCATCTTTAGGTAACTCCCTATAAGCCTAAATTATACAGTAAAACCCTTAATGCTACACATCTCCTATATGGAGAGTGATTGGACAAATAAAAAATATGTAGAACAAGATGGTGAATCAAAGCAACATTGGCACATTTACCAAAATACTTTATCATATTTCTAATAATAATCTAATAGAGTTTTCCCTATTTTTCAGACCTTGGGCATTAGATCAATACAACAACTGAAGGCTTTACACCCTACTCACAACCTGTACAATCAAACAAAATGTAACACAAGCCCATATATCACAATATATGCACTTTACTAGGCAACAAACAAATATATATCTACATGGGACAACTCAACCTAATTAAATACCAAAATATTTCTACCAATATATGTCTGAGCTCCACAAAAGAAGTCTACTCATTCAAGGAGCAGACTCAGATCTAGATAGATGGGGATGAGCAACGGGAGTGCCCTCAGGCTTTGAAAACATTTAAAAAAAGTGAAGTGAGTTTTTTAGAAACCTGGTGAGTGAATAATCCTTCAACAAACCAATGGTTAGTTATAAATCATGTTCAAATGTAGTATTCACACACTCACATATCATCTTGTAAACATTTTACAAATTGAAAATTTTAGTTCCTTGTGGAAATCAACTTCAATAAATATACCAATT
>JANHAO010021368.1:0-12527 GCA_026873985.1 Saraca asoca | reverse complement strand
TGTATGAATTATGAATGTTGTTTGAGTTCCGAATTATGAGTGGCTGTTGAACTTTTGATTGCTGTGTGATCTTGAGTTTGCTATTACGGAAGAAAATATTGGTGACAGTGTGAATGGCTAAAAATGGATAGTTGAAGAAATTTTGAAATTTCTTGGCAATTTGTTTTAGAAATTGGTCTAGTAAAGTATAGATTCTAAATTACTTGATTTTCTACAAGTTTCGCGGTATACATGCGCGTTGATAATCGATTTTACTCGTGTAAATCCGAGTTTATTATTTGTTGAATGAAACTTCGATTTGTTGTGTAAAATTGGAGTATGCTGTATAAATTTGGACGTTGTTTGCTGCATCCATTTTGATTGTTAGTTGTTGAATAAAATTATGGTTGTTGTTGAAATCTTAGGTACTGTATAGTTATTAGTATTACTATTTTCTATATAAATATTAGATGTATGCTGCACTATTGTAAAAGACATTTTATATCAAATGGTAATATTATAATAAAGTAATAATTTCAATAAATTGAAATACCGATGGTGAGTTTATTTTAAGGTATTCTCTATATATACATATATAAACCAGATACTACTAAATTAAATAACATGAAAACTGGATTCACTGGAAACCTATTGGTAACCTGGTAATATCTGCCAACAGCCTTTAAGGCTAGATAATACAAAAAGAAAAGCCTACATGGCTGGGTAATACTGAAAAGAAAGAAAAGCCTGAATGGCGGTAACAGCCCAAGGGGCGGTAACGTGGAATGATAAAGGGAAATAAGTATACGATACGAACATACTGTACAAAAGAAACTACTGATAATACCATGGTTACCAATAGGAGTTTCCTTGGAATTCAGGGATTGAAATTATATTCTTATATAATATATATATATGTATATGAATATAATTTAACCAACTAAGGATCCAATGGTAATTCCTGGGCAACCCGCAAGTGCACCTGTATAACATCTGTTCTATAGGAGCAATAATGGGGCAATCTGAACCGGTGATACTTGATTGGATTTGGAGATCTATTCTGGTTCCTTGATGGATTCCTTTGGATCCGGAACCAATGGTTATTCACAGGAAACCCTCAGGTGCATTTGTGACCACCCGATGTCTATTGGAGTAATAAGGGGGAGGGTGGAATAAAATGAAATATCTGTATGGTATTGTGGATGGAAAAGGAGGTAATCTGATCGATTCTGGTTACCTTTGGAACTATCGGGATCCAATCAACATTCTATAAAGAAAAAGAAATACGTTCTGAAATACAAAGAAATAAAATAACAAGAGTATAAGTAATGAAAAATAGTAATAAGCATATATTACAGTAGTTGGTATTTCTGATATTTAGTAAAATAAATGTTCAGTTTGGGCCACCATGTATTTAATTTATTGTTACGTATATGGCCTATATTACATGTCTATCGATGTACTGTATAAAATGATATAAAATTATTGTAACATTTATTGTATCATATTTGTGATTTAGTTCTGAATGCCCAGTGGATTGTTAATGTCTAGCCTGGGCCACTATATGCATATTTGTTATTTGCTAATCAGGTTCTGATGGGCGTGTGGCTCTATTATGTAATAAGGCCTTGAGCCTAGTAGGCCAGATTATAAGGGAAATTCTGTCGGACTTTTGACAAAAATAAAAGAATAATTATAGGTCAATATATATAGTTAGGCTTTCCCACAAGTAACCTTCTACACCGGTCACGGACCACCTGGGTGGGTCGTGACACTAATACTATTAATAATCCATACAGAAGGTGTCTATCGTCCTGAGAGATTGAGAGGCATTGGAAAAACTCCCAATACGCAGGAAACAACAAGAAGAGAGAAGAAGGAGCTATATTAATGGCCGGAGGTAACAAATTCAATCTGACTTTCGTTATGCCTATACTTTTGATTCGTTTTGTGATTAAAATGCATTAGAACAAAGATAAAATGCATTACATAACAAGTATCTAATTTCTAAAAAATTATGTAACAAACGATTGACAAAATAAAAGAATAAATCTGAATATTTATTAGTCATAATACAAAATTACAAATTTAAGTATCCAATATCCAATTAAAAATTCAAACAATATCAAGTTCTAATAATATTACCAACACAGTAAATAACAAATGCAAACAACTTAGAGTTAGCTAGATTAGGTTCTGTTTTTTTTTTTATCAATAGTTAGGTTAGTAATAAGTCACTATTTCTGTATATAATAAGTATTAAATATATTTATGTGTTAAAAAATTATAAATAGGTTGGCCTAATAGTTCAACAAGCCAAACTTTGAAAAAATTGATCTAGTTTATTTAATTAAACATTTCTATTTATAAACCTTGGCCTAATTTATTTAATTAAATAAGCTAGGTCATCACCCCTAACAAGTGACCTAACCACATCCATCCTTGCCTATAAGTAGGGATGACAAATGAATGGTTAGGATAAATTCAGACTCAGTCACTAATAAATGAATTAATAATAATCTATTTATCTATTTATGATCCAATAAAAATTTTATATAGGTCATAAGCCAATGTATAACTCATTCATTAAAGTTAAACTTAACACATCTATTTATTTGTTTAACTATTATTATTTGTATATTATTTTATTTTATTATTTTTATTGTCATTATTTTTCTTATTATTACAAATATATTTTATCGTCATTATTAAAAAATAATTTTTTACCATTAAAACTTTAAATTATGTTTTCAGTCTATCATTAAAAATAATTTTTTATTATTAAAATTTTAAATTGTATTCTGATTCTCCCATTAAAAAAAACTAAAGTAAATTATTTATTTAAATGGCTGAAATATAATCTGACATTTATTAAATCACTCTTATAAATTTAACACACACAGCAAAAATGAATATGCTACCACAGAGTTCTTCTAAAATTTATTAAATTGTTCTTATATATTTAACACATGTAGCAAAAGTGAATATGCTACTATAGAGTACTTATAAAATTTATCATATCACACATGCATTTAAGATAAAGATGCTTAACGAAAACATAATTGGATAGCAGAAGTGAAACAACGCGTGTGTGTGAGTTTAATTTAATTTAATATAATATTTTTATATAAAAATATTTATTTTAATTTTTTCAAGATGGATGAATATATGGATTGTTAATGATTATTTTTTTTTAAATTGATTAATATCCTGTCTATCTATTTAACTCATTTAACATTATAAAAGATTTAGATTGACACGACATGTCCCTAATCCAACCTATCCGTGGCGGCCCTTCTGTCCTAGGGCAAGAATATGTATTTCTGCCAATTGGTCTATGATCAATTGTTGGACTCGTAACTATTCAGGAGAGGTTGTACACAATGTGTGTGTATATATATATATACACACATATTATATCCAGTAGATTTAATAATTTGATTTGATAGTAATTTATAATATAAATTTAGATTATAAAATATAATATATTTAAATTATTATTATATTTTTATCTATTAAATTATTATATGATTGATATAATGATAAAATTATTATATTAATATTTTATTATCATTTGACTTATTCTATCTTTTTAAAAATATTTTCTTAATATATTAATATTTAAATAAATTTATTTGTAAATTATTTTGATTAAAAATTTTAAATTAATTATTTTATATCAAAAATTTAATTATTTAATTAATAAGAGTTCATATATTATTATAATTAATATATTATCTTAAAAAATATATATTTTAAATATATTTTTCTATAAAATTTTAGAAATATTTTAAATTGAAATTATGATAAATACTTAAAAGTAATAAAAATTTTAAAATAAAAAATTATGAAATGTCAAATTTAATATTTGATATTTAACAATAATATAAAATTTTAAAAAGTTAAATTTTTAGATGATATTATTTACCAAATCATAATCAGATATTACTAATAATATGTTAATAAGTATTTTATTTTTACATAGATATACTTATTTATTATATAAGAATTATTTAATACACACAAAAATAAAATAAAATAAATTATATTAATAAATTTAGACTAAAAATTAGGGGTAAATAATTTTATTAAATAATTTTTTTGAAATTGGTTTACAATTTAAAAATTAAAGAATATATTATTAAAATTATTTAAATTTTAAATTATGTAACTTATTAAAATATTTAAATATTTTTATATTTTATTTTAATATTAATATTTAAATACAATATCACAAAATTCTATGTTGAAAATCATTTTAATAATATTAAAATATCAAAATTTTATTATTTAAATAAATAAATAATTCAAATATTAAAAATTTGAAATCAAAATATTATTTGATAATTCAGAAAATAAAAAAATTAAACTAAAATTTCAATAATTTAATAACAATAAAATTAAAAAATTAAATTAGAAATTGATTATAAATAATTCAAATAAATAATAATTATTAAAATAAATAAATATATAAGTTTTATTTACGATTTAAATTAGAACATAAATAAAAAAATAAAAAAATTTATAATTTCTTCTCACTTGCTTGGTGGTAAATAGAGCATACTTGTTGCAGTAAGTGGAGCATACTTATTACGTAATAATAATAATAATAATAATAATAATAATAATAATAATAATAATAATATATATATATATATATATATATATATAATATGTGGGATCATACTCTAAAATTGGATATCAGTTAGGTGGAGGTACCACCACCCAGTTCTCTGCTTCATCTTTACCACCACCCAGCTAGTTAAAAGTGGAAGAAATGAGCTATAACTTGTCATAGAGTATGAAAGATAGATACAAATCATGATATAACTTCTCCCAAGAGCTTTGCAAATCATGCCTTGCCAATAAATTCCACATCAAATAGCAGAATGGAATCAGGAGGAATAATGCATGAACCTGCATCAGTAATTTACAAATTCCACTTAGATAACAAATTTACAGAAAACCAACATTATACAAACATCAAGGATCCTAGTTTTGATATATGACATGTTAATATGGTCTCATTGAATATAAAATGATTATCTTGTAAATTTGGTTCACATTTTCACCCCCGTTTTAAAAGAAAAAAAAAAAAAGACATAAAGTTGAAATGATCAAAACCAGAATGACTAACACCATCACAGTTCTATGTTCATCTTCTTTTTCCCTTTTTCTCTGCTAGTTTCTCCTTTTCTTTTTGCTTCTTTGAATCTCATCTCTATCCCTCCCAATTAATTCTTTTTATCTTTCCAATAGATAAATTAAAATTTTAAGATTTTTTCAGTTTTTTTTTTCAAAATTTTCTTGTAATATTATATTTAGTCATAATATTTTTTCAAATCATATATATTCATGAAAAAAATTAAGAATGTAAAATGCATAACAAATATTCAAAAGAGTAAAAAAAGAAAGCAGAAAAAAAAACTAGAAATAAAGAAAATAAGCAACAGAAACAGAGTAAAAAATGGCAACCAAATAATAAAGAAAAGAAAAATAAACAAAAAAAATAAAAAAAAAGTCGTGGATATAAATGACATATTCTCTTAAGCCTTAAACCATGTCAATTTCTGTTAATAACAAGGGAAATCAGAATCATTTCCCAAAAATGAACGGTCTATGTATAATTAGGTCTATGAGTTCAAAATTCTAAATATGGGTAGTAATGGCATGATGAGACTGAAAAAATAGTACTTGCCTCCTCTACAGCCAGCTCCTCTGGTGCCATATGCAAGTTGTGGAGGGAGCTTTAATGTACGTTTACCTCCTAAAATGGGGAAAAAAAGGAAGAATTTTAACATGGCGATGGCATATAATAAAGGGATGGATTTATAAACTTTAAGAATACGAACCAGCAAGCATTGGAGGGACTCCATCACCTCCTAGAATTCCATCATCCCATCCTTTGATGACCTACAAAAGTCTTGAAAAATTGATCAATAAACACTCAGATTTCAATTGGCTAAAACCATTCAACATTGACATACCTCCCCAACACCGACACGAAATGTAAGGGGCTTTCCACGATTATAGCTGTTGTCAAAAATTTTTCCATTCTCCAATTTTCCTACATAATGTGCCTGTGCAATGCAGATATTGCTCCATCAAACTACAAGCAAACTTCCAATAATCCTAAAATAATTGCTTAAGTTGTGTGAATTTCTCAAATTAGACAGCATAATTACTGTAAGAATTCCAAAAATTACCTTAATGAGTTGTCCCTTGACAGCTTGAGGACCGGTTCCCACAAGTTTATCACAAAAGGCAAGGCCTGAAGGAGCTACTGTTAATTCACATGGAACAGTTTCTGCAGCTGCTGCGGTGAGTTGTTGTGACTGGGAGAGGAGATTAAAAAGGCCAAATCCCAAGGCAGAAAGCCCAACTGCTTCTCTTCTACTGAATTGGCTGTTTGTGGCTGTAATCTCATTTTGAAGCAGAACTGATGGATGAGATGAGGTTTTGTGATGATGATGATGATGGCTGGAAAATTGGATAACTGAAGATGATTTTGGTGCTGCATTGTTATTTGTGGGATTGGGAAGTAGAGAGTTATGGCAGCAATCGGGAGTGGTAAAGCTTCTTGCACTGCAATATGCCAATGATGTCATTTCTTTGTGGCAAAGAGAATACAGGATATGCCAACCTCTCCATGCAAATATCAAGAATTGGATTGTGGTAGAAATTCCTTCCTTCGTCAAGTCATCAGGTTCCATGTGGGCTTGGGCAGCCAATTAGGCCCACAAAGGGTCTGTATGATCCCAATAATTTAATTAGCATTTATCAAATCCAATTGCAATCCCACCAAAACTCAAGCAACCCGCCAATATTAGAAAGCGTAGATTCAACGTTAATGTTTCCCTATTTTTTTTTTTTTTTAGATTTTCATAAAAGTTACATTCTTTACAAAAGGTTATTTCGTTAACAAAAGTTGCATCACAGAAACTTTCTATAGAAAAGTTACAACAGCTTTATGAAAAAGTTGCAATGAAACACGAAAAAGTTTCATAAAAATATTCGATGAAACATGAACTAGTTTCATAAATGTTGCAAAAATAGTACTTAACACAAATTTCTTCGACCACATATTGACGCATAGCCAGGATTTCAATTGAAATTTGTATGTTTTTATTGGCAAAGACACCTTTCATTAACCAATTGGATAAATAAGCCTTGTATACAACGCTCACTACAACATTCACTGCCCCAAGACTAAGACAAAGGAACTTACAAGCTACCAAACATTCTATTCATTTGCTTATTGCGCTTGGCCTTTGAGGAAGGTCAATAACTCAGCAAGAGTTGCTGCTAAGAGCTTATTTCTGGAGTTGCTGTCTCCAACAATTTTGGATCTATAACCAACTCGCTCTTCTTCTTCAAGCAGTGTCACTTTCTGAGATATTTCAAAAGTTGAACACCTACTGTCTTACAAAAACTTTTACGTTATGAAAGAAATCCATTAGACTAGAAGCATACAAGTTACAGCGAAGCCAGAAGACATCAGAGACTAGCATCCACCAATATGTAAATTTTCTAGTTAGCATGAATTGAAGGAGGAAAAACGAAGTAACATGATTAAGTACAAATCTAACTCAACGAAACATAGAAGACAATGCAATGCAAAGTAGGTTCAAAAATTGGATTCTCTATTTTTTTTTTTTGGCAAAGAAAAATTGGATTCTCTAGTTATGGTATTTAAGCTACGGTCTACATTATTCTTCCCACTGTATATAAGTAGCTGAACAATCCTCCAGGCAAGCAATCGAAACATTTTAAGAGGACCTCTGTCTTGAAGGAAGACTAGCTGTTGCTGCTGGTGCTGGAGCAGTGTCGGGTTTTGTAAACCAAGTGGTATAGAGAAACTGTTTATGCGCCCCCACATGATTGCATACAAGGCGAAGCTTCTGCCTCTGCCTCATCCATCTCAACACTATTTTCATGTGGTTCTTGCTACTTAGATCTTTCAATCCAACTTCCTGAAAGAAGTGGAGGTGACGGTGATGGTTATGACTCAACATAGATGGGCATATACACACAAAAATAACTCAAGACTAAGTAAAGCTAGTTACACTTATTTTGTCCCATAAAGTATCACTCAATTGCACACATGTCACAATATGGTTTATATTGGAACTACTCATTAATTGGCCTCAGCTGTTCAAATCTACTACTTATATACTGAGTGACAGTTTATGCTCTTTCATTTATATTTCCTTAGCCTAAAGTAAATTCAATACAATAATCAGTTCAGAGTCTGAATGAACACCATATCCATTCAATATGCAATCTTCACAAATAACACTTGATTCTATAAACAACTAAATGGAATAATATCCTCCCTTCCTATGATAACCTATCAAGCATCAGAATAGTGTCTGAAAGATCCAATGGCATGCCAAGGTCAAATGTTTCGATTTTCAACTGGGCAATGGCAGGGATGTAACTTGTCAGTAATACTGAGAGATTTAAGTAACAAATTCATTCCAGAATAATAACAAGCATGAAAGAGAGAGGCATTAATTGAGGTACATATACCTGGACGCGTTGCCAGGTGTCGCCAATGGTGAGGGGACCATGGTCTTTAACAATATCAAAGAGAACCCTGGTGATAGTCTGCGTCTGCTCTGGTGGAGTTTTGAGGGATATTGGTTTCATCTTTGGCTTTGATTTCTTTGCAAAGTACCTTACTGCTGTCCCGAACATAGTTACTGCTGTCTTCCTGTACCAGTACTCAAATCAATCAAAAACACCTTTGCTGTTGTAGTCTTGGTCACAATTGACACAACAAGAACAACAATTTTACAATCAGGACATTTGAAATGACCACAACTGCTTTTGGAAACACAGTCTGAGTTCAAATTTTGTTGAAAAAGAGCAAAATCAAATTGACCCGTAAAATAAACATGTAAGATATCATCTATTTTGAAAATAAGTTAATGAAATAGTAATATGTGCATTTCCATCTCACAAAGCCATTTATGAAAGAAATAAACACCAGCCAACCACGGCTTCAAAGAGAAAACAAATACTCAAAAGATATGGAAACGATGAGGAAGAGAAACAGATTAAGCTAGAGCCCAGAAGTCGAAAAGATAGAATACCTGTCTCTGATGACAAGTGAGTGAAGGAGGTGAGACAGTCTAAGCTAAGGAAGGCAATGGGGCAGGGTGAGCTTCCCTTGCCCTATCCCTGCCTACAAGGCAAAATGTTGCCCTCACCCCATGCCCGTGCCCCATTGCCCCAAGGGGATCCCCAAAATATAATAAGAAAATTTGAAAAAAAAAAAAAGGGAAAAAAGAGAGGATAATTCTAAATTTAAATACTCCATATTCATACATAATGATTAAATAAAAACCAAAACATTACAATGGGTCTAAAGTCACACATACACAAGTAATTCAGACATAACTATCCAATACAATCATCTAACTCTGGTATCCACCAAATACACAAGTAATTTTATTTTCCTCTTTGCTGAGAAGAGATTCAAAAGTTATATTCATTAGCAATAGCAGAACAGTTGATGAGGAATCATCAATCTTATGCCCTGCACCACAGTTGTGTGAAGGACCACAAATTAACTAACTAAGAACTTGATGTGTCATGCTTCTTCTATCAAGAGCAGCTTTGATGCCATTATCAGCCTGAACAATCTTCTATGCAGAGTATAAATATTATGTCTGTTTGGATGAAATGCTAATTCAGTATTGCATTAAAGAGTTTATTCAAATAGCATTACAAATTATATTCTAGTTTTCCAAGCATGATTTCATATAGGTGCTTCTAATCAAATGGCCATCTCATCCATAGCCTGAGAAATTGAAAAAAAATGTAAAAAACATCAAATGTAAGAAGTTCATTAGTTGTATAACGGAATTACACAAGGGTAATCAAATCAGAGGAATGAAGAATTAGAAGAAGCTCTCAGTACTCCAATGAAGCAGAAGCAACAGATAATCTGACGACGAAAAAAAAAAAAAAGGAAATGATGGCACACAGAGGGAAGAACGGAGACAAAGAAAGAAGAAAAATTAAAGAAGCTCGAACGAAACCCACCTAAAGGCACGAAATACACCAGCAAATTGAGAACAATTACACAGAAAAACAGAGAAAGGAGGAGGAAAAATCACAGACAGATCACACAGAACAACACACACAAACAAAGAAACAGGGATGGCAAGATCGTGAAGCTGAAAACGTGACAAAGAAAACCTGCGACGGTGGCTTGACGGTCTGCACTTGGACTGACGGCGTGCACTCACTGAGCTATGTGGTGTGGTGCGGCTGCGTGAAAGAAATTAGGAGCCTGCGGGAGAGTGAGTCTGGGATGAGATTCCAACTCTATCACTGGCTTACTAAGGTAAATGATATAAAACTCCCCGTCAACTTCAACTATTTCAGATACTCACGTAACTTTACATAATTTAAAAATGTGCACAAATTCTTCATATTTATTAGATTAAAATCTTATTTTGGTCCCTCGCAAATGAAAAATTCTTTCAAATTAATCTCTATTTAATTTTTATTTTTAATTTAGACCTTGATAGATTCAATTTCTTTTAATCAAATCTTTTCATTCATCTATCTCACATTTTATTAACTAAAGTAATAATTTGAAGGTTCAAAATCTAATGTAATATCCTTTATTATTTGTATAAACATTAAATATAATTTGTATAAGAAGATTAAATATCTTAATAGATTAAAACAATATTTTATTAAATGATAAAAAGAAAAAATGAAAGTGATAGTTCTATATTCATACTTTTAAATTAACAACATGTCATGGGTTTTAAAGTAGGAAAGGTGTTATAGAATTATTGAAGGATACTATATTAGATTTTAATCTTTTATGTCATCACTTTTATTAGCAAAGTTAGATAAAAATGGATAACAAAACTTAGTTGAATCAAATTGAATCTTAAGGACTAAATTAAAAATAAAGATTAAATAATGATCAAATTAAAAAAATTTACATCCATGAAAGACTAAAATAATATTTTACTCCATTTATTAAATAATGTAGAAGATCCCTTCTAATGCTTTTTATATGATACTTGAAATATTTATGAATCAAACGTTATGTTCAACAAATTTCCTTCCAAATTGTTTCTGTATCCTTATCAAATCGATTATTGTATTTTAGAATTTTTTATTATTTAAATGCAAATTCAAAATATGACAATTGAAATTAATTGAATTTGAAAAATAAAGAGAGGAGTTTTGAGAAGATGAAGAAGTAGTGGAATTGAAGTAAAATGAAAAAAAAAAAAAAAAAGAAGGTATTTTGCCATGCTAGGATCCTTCCTCAAAAGATTAAAGTAGAACAATGGTGGAATTGGAGTAAATGAAAGAAGATCAAATAGATTTTTAATAGAAGGAATATTTCACGTTTTTTAATAACTGCAGAGATTATGTGCATATGTTTAAAGTGCATGGAAATAATGTGCGTATTAAAAATAGTTGAAGAAGGATAAAAATGTAACCACAAAGTAGCAAGGCAACACAAAGTCTTGATGTCTTGTTAACAAAATTTTGCTTGGTGTAAAAATCAATCTCATGCCTAACCCCAAAATGCAAAATAAAGCCTCTTATCCTAAGCCCCATTGGGGCTATCTCTGCAAGGAACCCTAAACTAGGGAATTTCGCCACAAGTCAAAGTTGTTAGTGATGATAATAGTCATGTAGTAGCAAATTAAGGAGCTCATATTACACGGTAGTATAATGAGTTAGGAAAGAAGAAAACCTTTTGAATATTTAACTGGGGAGAAAATTAAGGGTGTGTTTGGTTATTTGTTTTAAAAAATAGTTTTTTGTTTTTATGTTTTTAAAAACAAAAAACTTTGCTTGGGTGATTGTTTTTGCAATCAGTTTTTAAAAATAATTTCCAAAACTTGTGTTTTAAAAACAAGAAAATAAGAACAGCCTAAGGTTGTTTTTGTTTTGGAAACAACTAAAAAGGCGGAGAACAAGTTGTTTTCATTAATGACACAATGGTAATAATAACAACATTCTCCTTAAGGCCGATAGAGATGAGGGATTGAGCAGAGTGGGAAGCCATCGTCTGGGTTTTTGTCTTCTTTTAGTAGCCCTAACAACATCTTCACCCATCGGTCACGTTGTCTCATCGAGCTTCGTTGCGTTCAGCCATCGTCTAGGTTTGAGCCACCGCCTAATCACCTGGTTGCCCACGGAGCATCGTTGTTGAAATGGTCATCGAAGCTTCCTCTTTTCATTCCTGACGGACCCCAAAAAGCATACACTCAAAACAACCTACAAAGTCCTTTCTAAGTCCTCTCTTAGGGTTCTTTGACATCTCCTTCTCGGTATGATCCTATTTTCCCTTCGGTTTTGTCTTTCATTTGCTTTCTTTGGTGATTTTCACAGAAGGGTTTTGTGGAATTTCGTGTATTTGATGCTAATCTATGTGTAATTGGAACATATTTTTTTCTTTTGCTAAAATAGTTGAATTTCAAGTTGGAGTTGAAGTTTATCTATGATAATGCAAAATTCTGAGCTTGATCCTCAAGATCAGAGGTATCAAATGTGCT
>JANHAO010021367.1:0-12531 GCA_026873985.1 Saraca asoca | reverse complement strand
GGCCGGCAAGGGAAGAGAGGAAGCCGGAGAGGGAGCGAAGAAGAGAGAGCTGGGAGAGAGAGAGAGAGAGAAAGAAGAGAGTGGTCCGGGAAAGAGAGAGAGAGGAAAAAAAAGAAATGGCACCGGGGGTTCTGGAATTTTTTGAAAAAAATATTTTTTTTTATAACTTTAGCTTATTTACAAAATTGCCCCTCCGAAAACCAAACTTTTCAAATAGGTCCCTAAAAACTTTTCAGTTTAGTCCTTTTCATTTTCAACTTTTATTTTAAATTTCCTTTTTTTATTTCTAAATTTTCCAGGAATTACATCCCAACTCCGGTCAAGCTGGCTACTAACACTTCGAACTTTAGTGAGTAATCCTAGAATGAAAGATTTATTTTGTAGTTTACCTATATCAATTTTCCAAGTAGATTTACTTTGAACTCCTATTTCCAAAATTTATGAAAGTTAGAATTTTCCTTGTAGATTCGATCTAGATATATTCCTTTGGATTGAACAAGCTCACCAATATCCAATTTTTAAAGCTTCAACTGAAAAACCCAAGTTAGCTGATCTAGCTTCCAAGGGTGTCTAAAGTGAGTGGATAATCCTCTTCGCTTGATGATCCCATTAGTAAATATAAATTAATTTTATTATCAGAATACTATGAATTCTTTTAAATAATTGTTATAAAAATACATCAGTATGTATATGTATGTTCTGATAAATTTTACTTGCCTGAAATAGTATTTTCATGTTACATGATATTTTTAAATTATTGGTTAGAAATACTGGATCCTTTGAAAAATTTATTAGTAACCCTTAAGTGCACTTGTGAACAAAACATCATACAGGTGAGATGGTTGGATACAGGCAAGATGGTTGGATATAGGCAAAATGGGTGGATTGGAGTGGTGGTGGAGTTATATTTATGATGTATGTTTACCTTTGAAAATTTTTCTATTGGGGTTCCAGTTGTTTGTTTTGTACATGCATTATTATAAAACTTATTGAATATTTTCTTATGTTCACATTATGATGGATATTTTCCTTAATATCATGTATTGTTGTATATTTCATTTTTATTTAATATTACATTACAATTGCTTAATTATTTTAATGAATGAAGCTTCCAATCTTGATGTGAAGTTATGACATCTAAACGAGTAAGCATATTTTCACAGCTATGTTTCTATATATATATATATATATATATATACTTTCAAGTATGATTTTTAAATGGGATTCTTGGGTGGTCATGGGATTATTTATTCACTAAGTTTCAATGAAACTCACTCGTTTCTTCTTCATGTTTTTTTTTTAGACTCAGAAGATATTCCTTCAATTGCTCCACACCTTCCTGATTCTGGATATGCTCACTGATCAAGTTTCAAGTATGATTTTTAAATGGGATTCTTGGGTGGTCATGGGATTGTTTACTCACTAAGTTTCAATGAAACTCACTCGTTTCTTCTTCATGTTTTTTTTAGACTCAGAAGATATTCCTTCAGTTGCTCCACACCTTCCTGATTCTAGATCTGCTCACAGATCAAGTAGATCACATTCTGCAGAGATTAAAGGTATATAAATGGTGTAATATTAGCATTTGGATTAACAATTGTGCATATGAGTTTATCTGGATGCCCAGTAGGATATAAATTGTATAGTCTAGGTCGCTATAAATTATTATGTTGTTATACAGGTTGTGGTAGGCGTGTAGCCCTTGTGCTATTATATAGGCCTTATGGCCAGATGTCTGAAAAATAGAGAAAACTCTGTCAAATTTTTGTTAGAATTTAATATTTAAATATTTCATCATGGATTGACAAAATAGTGAATCATTAGTATGTTAATTGCATTGTAAGGTTTGTATGGGTTTCATAATGGAAGGGGATTCCTGATGGTGACCTTCTAATCTGGTCACGTTCCATAGATTGGGGCATGACACAAAGTTTTGATACTAACTGATGGTCCCAGTAAAATGTTAAAATATGAAAAATAATTGGATCTTGCCCTTTTTCTGTTGGGGAATTTATATACACCTTTATCTAATATGCACTCTTCTTATTTATTTAACAAGGTAATGACTTATTTTCTTTTATTGAGATATGCAGCAAACTAATAATTAAGGAATGTGAAGATGGTAGAAATAATAATTTTGCAGCAAGATATAGAAGCATAAAAGGAAATTGAAGACATTGATTTTTAAAGTGGTTCAACTTAAATTGAAATTGCAATTCAAGTCTACTCCATTTGATCTTTCTCAACCAAAAGACCTCATTTTATGGAAACAATCAGAATTGAATAGAGCTCCTGAAAGGCCAGTTCAAAATAAAAAACACAAGAAATTACACAGGCTTCTTGTTAACCTAGAAGAATTATAAATAGGCTCTTCTAAACCTAAACAAAACACAAGAATTATGACAGGCTCTTGCTAACCTAGACAAGATTTCTAAATCCTTAGAAATCTCAAATAGAAAAATAGAAATAAGAAAGATTAAGAAATACAATACCACAAGTTTGAGATGAAATCTCAAACAACCAGGATGAATTCAATTGACCTTTGATCCAAAAGATCTTAATTAGATCTCAGAAACTTGATAAGGTAGAGAGAAATCTTATTTAGCTCTTTTCTCAAATATTTTTCGCACTTGAAGGATGAAGAAAAATGTGAAAAACTTGTTGAAAATTGAAAGCAGTTAGGCTTTTCTAACTGCTATGACTAATTGTAATAGAATAATTGATTTTCAGTTAGTGAATTGATTATGAAATCGATTCAGAGTGATTACAACTAATGAATCGATGTGGTTATTGAATCTTAGTCTGTTATCCATAGATCTTGAATTGATTCAAGAAAATTTCCTAACCTTTAGTAAAAAGAATTTTTCATATCATCACTTTACGAATCAATTGATACATCGATTCAAATATCATTTTTCACAAGTTCTTTAGTGAATTGATGTGTGAATCTATTCATAAGGTAAAAAAAAAGTTTTATAAAATCTGTACTTGTAAAAAAAATTATTTTAAACTTTGCTTTCTTCAAGTGGTTTGAATTTACCTCATTGTTTAGTTAAAACATTTGGATCAAATCTCATTTGAATTCATTTACAAAAGATCCTATTGAAACAAAATAATTCCTAAAACTATTCTTTGATCTCTTGAATAACTTTTCTTTAAACTTGCAAAACAAATCAAAAGCACTAAAACATATTGTTAGATAAAATTATTTTTCAACATTAAAATTAAGGAAAGTACGTAGCGAGGGTAACCTAGGCTAACAATTATGATTTATTACTAGTTGAATTTCTATAAGCAATGTTGTTGTTTATGGCTGTTTGGCTTAGGTAGCAATAAGATTTTTTATTGTGTGTTGATGCATGTCAATTATCCTAGAAAATTGGGGGTAATTAATGAATTTTTTGTTGGGATAGATTGATTAATTAATCTTGATGTTTTCAAATCTTAATGCTATTGGTGAATTGCTTGAGGTGTTAGGCTTTAATTGATTCAGTAATGAGGTTAATTAGGTGCTAAGCTTAGTTAGCCAATTTAAAAAGAAATTAATAAGAAATATGTTAACGGTAAAATCTGATCAACCTAAGTTCCGAACCCTAAGCTGCATAATAAATGTAAAAAAGGAGAAAAAAGAAAGAAAGAAAGAATAGGGAGACACTAGATATTTTTAACGTGGTTCAGCTAAAGTCAGTTTGACCCTTACATCCATAAATTTTATTACTCTTTCCTGAGTGTTTTGTTTCTGATGATTGTATATCCTATGTACAATGATTTCATACCTTTTATAATGGTTAGGGGGTTACAGTTTGAATGCAAATCTATAATAGATAAGTATCATGAGTTAATTAGGATCACATAGTAGATCTAGATAGATGGTTATAATAGACTCCTGTCAGAATAGGAAACTAGAAGGACTTTCCTGATGGTTGACGACGCTTTCCGTGAGCTACGAGCTACGCCTTGCTTTCATGATCTAAGGTTGTTGCTTTGACCCATGTTGACCAATGACCTTGGCTCGTATTTAGCAACCTAGTGTCTTGGTCTAGTGGCTTCAATCCAAATAAGCTGAGCCTTTGTTAGCTGAGTCTATCCATTGAGCTTTTTCTAACCTGTTTATGTGGAGCTCTCAGTGTGGTTTGTGGACTAGAAGTTGTAGTTCACTGGTAAAAGCTGGAGATCACGATTAGTTATGCTACTGTTCCTTGCTTGTGTCATTATTATTGCATTGAATGCACTCACCTTTCCGTAATCATTAGTGTATTAACTTTAGAGCCTTATTTTTTGTTGGATTGTCAGATAGAGGGTAACTGATCAGTCCTTCAAGCTATTCCAGCTATATAAGGTGAAGAGAACCCTTTCTTTTAAAAAATCTAATGCTTTCTTCCCTACTTCCCAAGGTTTAACGACCCAGTGGGCTTATTGGTTAAGTTCCCTATATTTTCGATGATATGGGTATTCAATGTGGTGATCCAAGGTGTCACAGTTTAGGACTTGTGACCCAAATTTGACAAGGCAAATGTGCTCAAATTCAAACGAAACTTGGCACAAAAATCAAGCATGAAGAGAAGATCATGTGGTGTGAATTTGGAGGAAAATGCTCACATAGATTATTTTTTCCATTTTTCCCTGTTTTGAGAGCATTTTTATAATTTTGATCGAGGTAACTTATCCAGTACGGGTAGGAAAGTATGTGGTTGTGATCCTTGGATTTTTATCTTCTCATCGATGTGTTATGGTGCTTTAGAACCCTTAGGAATTAAGAGAAAAGTCTTTATGTCAACTGAGAAAAATTATGTTTACTTTTGCCATTAGGGATTTAGCTCAAAATGCTTTTTAAGGGGGGAAGGGTCTGGTGACCTGAGGTGGGCATTGAGGCTCTTGTCTAGGGGATCGAGTGTGTGGCCATAGCCTCCCTTACACACTTGGGAGTCTGTAGTCGAGGCTCTTATATGTGAATAAAAGAAGTAGCCCCTATTCAATTAAAATATTATCCCACAAAATTTCTTTACCTTTGGCCTCATTCATCCGTATTGTTTGCATTGCATGAACACATCTTGAATGTCTATATGAATGACTTGGTTGCCTTTCTACATGATTTGGTTGCTATGTGCTTTATGTGATTTGTTACTTATGGTTGACTCAATATGCTATAAAATTGTGGGTGTTGCCTGTTATTTTCAAAACTTAGATGGTGTGTGATCAATTGGCTAGCTTATTATCAGGTACTAAGTGATTAATTACCGAGCAAAGAGTTGTAAAGAGTCTAAGTGCCGCATGTTTCGCTAAGGGAGCTTTCAGACCATGACACAAGGTGTGTATGGCCTGCTGCATAGGAATTTTTCATGGGCAATTCTTCTTCAGGGATTCTTAAATCTCTCACTCTTTCACAAGACAACCCAAATGTTTGGCTCCTTAGGATGCACTCGCAATGATGGAGTTAAGGGACAAGCTCTTGTCTTGGGGGGAGGATTAAGAAGTAGCTTGAGAGCGATCTAATGATCAAATGGTGTACGACTTGTTTCATTAGGGATTCAGTTTTCGAAAGTTAGCCTTCTAGGCCATGATGGTTGTAGGCTTATTTTGATCTGTACTTTTGAACATATGTATATTCACCCCGTTGAATGAGGTTTTAATGAACTTTGTGTAATATTTTCATTTTGTCCAAGCTTGCATCAAGTTCGATGAATAGATTCAATGTATTTTCATCTGGTCAAAGTATGGTGCATGAGTCAAGTGCCCAGGTAGGTCATGCTACGACGAGCTTGTTACTCAGTGGGTAGCATGAATGTAGTGCCCAGTAGTAGGTCACATGTGGTGCTAAATAGTAGATCATATATGGTGCCAAAGAGTAGGTCACATATGGTGCCAAAGAATAGGTCATATGTTGTGCCGAATAGTAGGTCACATATGGTGCCAAAGAGTATGTCATATGTGGCACCGAATAGTAGGTCGCATATGGTGCTAAATAGTAGGTCGTATATGGTGTCGAATAGTTAGTCGCATGTGGTTCCAAAGAGTAGGTTGTATGCGGTGCCAAATAGTAGGTCTCATACGGTGTTAGAGAGTAGGTCATATGCGGTGTTAAATAGTAGGTTGCATACAGTGCCAGAGAGTAAGTTATTTGCGGTGCCGAATAATAGGTTGCATGCGGTGCCAAAGAGTAGGTTATATGTGGTGCTGAATAGTAGGTTGCATATGATGCCAAATAGTGGGTCGTATGTGGTGTTGAATAGTTAGTCACATGTGATGCATAGGATATATGCGGTGCCAAATAGTAGGTCGCATACGATGCCAAATAGTGAGTCACATGTGGTGTCAAATAGTTGGTCACATACGGTGCCAAAGAGTAGGTCATATGCGGTGTCAAATAGTAGGTCGCATACAGTGCCAACTCTTTGTAAGTACATTAAGTCAAATACCTTTTTCAAAGTAAAGGGGCGAGTGCTTGCTTCTAGATTAGAAGGGCAATAGCTCACTTTTGGTATTCTATTTAAAAATTCATTCAGGAATTAGTAATTAGTTATAAAAATTTAAAAACAATACTATAGGGTTAGATAAGCAAACTCGAGTTCATTAATAATATGAGTGGAGATGTGCAGTGCCCCGAGCTCGAGGCTCTCCACCAGAAATCACATCAACCTTCTTCCCCCTTGTCCCTAGTTTGACTTCATCCTCATAGCAATGTCGGGTTATGTGCTAGTCATCTCGCACACATCTAACTCTATTGGGGGTCAGAAATCTAATGGTAAGTGTCCTAGTAGACGTGACCATTTTCAAGTTATTGATTGTAGGTCACCCCAACACTGCATTATATGTAGAAGGACAGTTGATAATCAGAAAATCTGCCAGGATGGTTACCTGGTGACTTGAGTCTCCAAGAGTAATGGAAAGCCTAATCTGCCCTATCGATACTATTATGTCTTTAGTGAATCCATAAAAGGGCTTTGGAGAAGGCTCCAGTTAACCTATGTTCAGACCCATCCGTTCAAAACATCTCTTGTACATTACGTTCACCAAGCTACCTATATCGATCGTAATCCTTTGTACCCCGGTATCACCAACTCCGGCTCAGATAACCAGTGTGTCATTATGGGGGTAAATGTATTCCATATGCATCTTCATCTATGAAGGTTATATTGTCTGAGGTCATCCTTACTTTCTTAGTGGGACCCTCAAATTCACTGTGTTTGGTAAACAGGACGTGTTTTGCTTCCAGCAGGTAGCATTCATATGACCTGTTTGAGGTACTTGCAATAGAAGGCTCACCGTGAATGGTAAATATAGTCCTTACTGGGGGTGCGTCTTCCTGCTTAAGAGTTTGTTGGCGTTGCTACCATATAGGTTACTGATGCTGCTAAGGTCACTGTTCCATAAGTCATACCACATAATCTCTTAAACCATCACTCTTGATTAAGTCCTCAATTGCGCCCTTAAGTGCCCTACATTCCGAAGTGTTGTGCTTGATTTCATCGTGATTAGCACAATGCTTGTTCTTGTTTTTGAATTGATTGGGAGCAAAGATCCTTTCTAGAGTATCTGATAGGACACCATAGTTGTCATGGCAACCTTTATGCTGAGATCATTCGTTTCTGGTCTTTCTTTGTGACTTGGTTTTTAGGGTTATCTTCTTGACTCTCCTTGCCATTCTTGGCATTTCTCCCTTTTTTAGTCTAGTTGGAGCCATTTGACTCGTCCTTGGATTTTTTAAGGCTGAAGGTTTCTTCTCACCTGATCTCTTTGGTAGCTTGTTCATAGAATTTACCTAGGTCCCTTACTAGAGACTTGTATATGCTCTCATATAGCTTCCCATCTTTGTGAACTCCTATTGAGATCACTGTTAAGATGCTTTCATCTGAGGGATTTTCTATGTTACTGACCTCATGTTTGAATCGGGTAATGTAGTCCTTCAGTGATTCATTCTTTTGCTGAAAGACTATCATGAGGTGATAGAGTGGTGCGAGCTGCCTTCTCAGTGCCCTGTACTGGTTGATAAATCTCCTCTGGCATTCTTCCTAACCATCTATGCTATGAGCTTTGAGATTTTTAAACCATGCTCGGGGTAAGTCCCCTACGGTCACTGGAAAAACATGACACTTGACCAAAGATTAGTCATCTAAAGATCCATCTGTACGTTGAATGCATCCAGGTGGTCATATGGATCACCATCCTTGTTGTATAACAAGATAGTGGAAACTTTGAACCTTTGTGGGAGGGGCTCTTTCTCGATCTCCCTAGTGAACGGTGTCCTCCTGTCATAACAATCTCAATGGTCCTGAGTCCGAGGGCGTTGTTCTAATTGCTTTACCTTTTGAAGCAGCTCCTCTACCATGTGATCTTGAGTCCCAAACCGATGGTTGGGAGATGGTCGGGTCCTCTTTCTATGGCAATCTAAAGTCCTGTGCTTTTTTTACTCATGGCCTAGTGAGTTTTAATCTAAGGCATGTCTCCTATTGGTCCTATTTGAACTTTTAGCTTGACATGAACCTCCACATCGCTGATGGTCTCCTTCATCTTCCTCATAAACTCAGTGGACCTCTGACCTTGGTCGTAAGTTGGTAGAGTGAGCTAAATAAGTATGCCGATGTTCTTCTCTGGTGGCCACTCTCCTAAAGCTCCTTCTTGTGACCGTTGGAGAGCTTCTTTCTGTGTAGTGCCCCCAACCTGTTCTTATGAGCCTTGGGCTCATGCCTGAGTTAATGCCCTAATCGCTTTAGCTAATTCTCCTATCATTTTCTCCAGCACCTTGTGACGCTAATGTCATGCTTGTATTCCATCAATGATATCAAGTTAGTGTGAGGCTGCTGGTGGCAAGTCGACGGCAACACCTGTGGTAGGGGCAACGAAAATGCCTACATGGCAAATTGGATCCTCTTGATGTTCCATATGACCATCTAGTTAGCCAACTACAACATCTAAACTTCTGGTGATTCTTCCTCTAGCCATCAAAAAATATCGATGAATGCAGTTTAGGGCCTTCTTTCTAGTGCTAAAATGTTAATGGTAAAATGTGGTTAACCCAAGTTCTGAACCCTAAGCTACAGAATGAATGTAAAAGGGGAGAAAAAAGAAAGAGAGGAAGAATAGGGGGACACCAGAAGATTTTAAAGTGGTTCAGCTAAAGTCAGTTTGGCCCTTATATCCATGACTTTTATTACTCTCTGTTGAGTGTTTTATTTCTGATGATTGTATATCACATGTACAATGATTTCATCCCCTTTTATAATGATTAAGGGGTTACAGTTTGAATGTAAATCTATAATAGATAAGTATCATGACTTGACTAGGATTATATAGTATATTAGGATAGATGGTTATAACATACTTCTATCAGAATAGGAGACTGGATAGCCTTTCTTGATGATTAAAGACCCTTTTCGTCAACCGCAAGCTAGGCCTTGCTTACACGATCTAAGGTTGCTACTTTAACCCATGTTGACCAGTGACCATGGCTTGTATTTAACGACCTGGTGCTTGGTCCAGTGGCTTTAATCCAAATGAGTTGGGCCTTTGTTAGCTGAGTCTGTCCATAAGGCTTTTACCAACTCATTTATGTGGTTACAAATAATTCTCGCAACAAAATAATTAGATGTTAGGCTTAATTAGATTCTTGGTTAAATGGTCAAAGAGGGAATGAAATATTTTTGTCAATGATTAGTCACAGAATTGGCTATAATAGTCCCTTAAATTGAAGTTTTTATCCTTAGATTTCTCCTTTTCCTTTGTTTTTGTTTGCTCATATTATTACTATTTATTTAATTTTTGTTTCTAATTATTTAATCACCAAACCCCCTATTTTTTACTATTAATACATTAAAATTAATCATCAATCTCTATGGTTTGACTTAAACTCACCAATGTTATAAGTTTGGATAGTTTAGTATTATCTTTATCAATCCCAACAACCGTCAGTACACAATTATGAGCATGGAGCCAATATTTGTTAACTAGGATATAGTAACTTGGATTGTCTTCTATCACACAAAATTTTTTAGAGGTTTTGATTGGCCCAACATCAAGATTGATATGTACGTGTCCTATTGCTTCAACTAGGGATTCTTCAAAGGTATTTAGAATTGTAGGAGCCCAAACTATTCACTTCCCAGGATAGTTGATTGCTCTTACTAAAGACATGGGCACAATGTTGACCACTGATTCATTATCTACTTGGGCTCTTCTCACTTTCCTTACTTCAACAGTGGCTTCTAGGTGCAGCGACCTATTGTGTCCTATTAGGAAAAATAGATCAAAAGCATTAAGTATATGTAGTGGAATTTTTAAAATTTTTCGCAATATGTTATTTGCAAATTAATTTATAAAGTGCTCGTGTAGTTCAAATAAACATAAAAATGATGATTTAAATTATACCTTCACAAGAGTTGGTCTTGGAATCCTCAATTCTCAAATCTGAATTTGATTTCCAAGAAATTCTATGAAGTTTCTAACAAGCCAAGTCCTCCGAATTGTCTTCAAGTAACTCCTTCAGATTTAATCTCCAACAGCAATGGTAATCTAGACAAACCAATTTGATTTAAAGCCTTCATCAATATTCATGCAATATGTAGAGTAGAAAATTTAACTTTTTAGCTTAAGAGGTGCTAGCTTTTCAAGGAATAATGTATTCACTTGGGTAGGATTGGTGTTTGAATGCAAAGAGGAAATAAGAAGAGAGGCGAAACTAAGAGTGGTTTTTTGGGCACATAACACATGTGTTAAGAACAATGTCTCGTGTGCTAAGGTTAACATTTCACTCCTTTCAATAAAAGAGTTTAGAGCAAGAATGAAAGCCATGCAAGCTAGGGTTTCCCTTGCTTATGCCATCCACTTCTCCAAGTGGATGGGCTGCACAACTAGAGTTGATACTCTAGGCTTATGTGCTACCCTCTTAGCCCAAGGAGTCCATTCTCTTTAATGAGTCCAAACTCATGAACCTTCTTGCACTCTCATTTTGTGTCCAATAAGCCCAAACTATGAGTTTAAACTCATAAACTCTCTTATGCATTTATTCTTAAATTATTTTAATCAATTAAACCAACTTTCCAAGTGAGGAACAATTCTTCTATTTATGATCTCCTTTAGATTTAATATAAATTTCTAACAACATTCAAATATCAACATTAGAGAATTACTACTATTTAGTAATTGTAATCTCTATTAGAATTATTACATCATTGATCAATTAACATTTCTTATCACATTAGAGCACTTTATTAATCATTTCAAATTTCCAAGATGCTCACCAATTTAACATTTGAATTCAAAATATTTTGCATTTTAACTTTTCCTTTGACTATGGATCAAATAAATTCTAATGTGTGTAACTCATTAGGTTTCCATGCATGTTGGCAATAAATCCATTTACAAGCTTTTACAAGCTTAATTGAATTAAAACTCATTTTAATTTAAACACAATTTCCCTAAATTGTTTAAATAAATTCATAGATCATGATTGGTTTTCAGCAAAACATCATGACCACCTAAATGTTAGTGTTAGTGTGTGATTCAATCCCTTCATCTTTTGATATTCAAATTAGACTTAGGGTAAGTTTTAAGTGTCAACCCTCATTTGAACATTAAATTATAAGTGCATATTTGACAATAGGCTATCTCAAAATTGATTATACATAAAACTCCTTTCATGTATATATCAATATATAAACCTATGATTTTAATCATAGTACAAGTATCAAACATCTTTTGAATATCTTTTCCTGTTATCAAAGAGGATGAATTTTTTTCTTTATTAATCATTAACTTCATATATTTTGTGATGCATCTAATAATTAACCATACATACTCTTTAAGAATGCAAGTCTGGAATAATATCAAAGTACATAACTTCATACATAAGGTATCGTATTGATCTCAATTTTAAGGACACTTACACCATTTTTTACATGAGAAGCACATTGACATATGTGGCTTTGAATATCTATTCTTTGGTGATCTCATTATCGGTTTCCTCCTCAATGGTGCAAGCTATATAAGAGATTGTATTAACTTTATGTTCTAGAAGGGTTAAATATCTATGTTTTCTTTTTAAAACTTTAACTTTTTACTCCTGATTTTCTCATTGAATATCTTCCTCAATGTATAACATTCCTGTGTAGTATGAGTAGGAGACCAGTGATAACTATAGATGATGGAGCCTTCTTTTACACTTCAATTAGTGTCCTTACCTATGTCGATAAGGTTATAAGTCTGTCTTCCACCTTTGCAGCTAAAAGTGCATGTGCTTTATTTATAAAGCAAAGGAATGGTGGAAGGGACTTCCCATTCTAATGATCTGGCTTTAGCTTGCTATTATAAGTCATTGGTGGTGGAGTGTGGTTATAATCCTTAGCCTTTTGAAAGCTGAGTCCACAAATAGGTGTTTTCTTTTGTCTTATGTGTAAGAACTGGTCCGGCCAAAGAAGGGAAATTTTGAAAATTTTCAGACAAAGGAACCCTCGCTGGCCGAACCCCTCTCCCAGATTTCCCTTTGTGTAGAGGTTCCAAAATAAGAAATACAAGAGAGAATGAAACCTACCTTTCATC
>JANHAO010021366.1:0-12527 GCA_026873985.1 Saraca asoca | reverse complement strand
GTCAAAGAAATTTAAAAAAATGCAAATAAAGCAGGAAGGATTCAAGAGAATGAAACAAGAGTGTGAATGAAAGTAAAATGAAGGGCAGTAGGGGAAAAAATATGAAAAGTAGAACTTACTCATCTTTGAACATGAGGCAGCGCTAGACAACGTGCATGGCAGCATCAATAACATCGCCCAAAACAACATTGTGAGTGGACAAAGACACTCACTTTCAAAGAAGAGAATGTCAAAGGGCAAGGGAAGAGGAGGGAAGAAAGAAAATGAAAGGGTTTTGTGAGTAGTAGAAGAGTCCCAAAATAAATGGATTTTTTGCAATCTCTGTGTTTTTAGTGGGAGTTGTTTACAACCGCCGTTAAACCATGTAGTTAGCAGTGGTTTGTTAAACAACCATTGCTAACATTTTGTACTTCAGAGGAGTCAAATCCCAGTCCCTTTACTTATCCATGTCTTTAGTGGCATTTTAAACAAACTGCCGCAAAATATTGGTAATTAGCGATAGTTGATCAAAACTACCGCTTAAAATTGGGTCCCAACATTTTTAGTGGCAGTTTATCAAAACTGCCGTTAATGAACTACCACTAAAGATAGTTATTAGTAGCAGTTTAGAAAAATTGTCACTAAAAAATCACTTCCAACATCAATCTATGTCTTTAATGGCACCATTGAACCACCAATAAAGACTAATTTTGTAGTAAGGGAGGAAGAGATTTAGGACCAAGATGAGAAAAAACACTTTGCCTTTTTGAGATAGACTTGTGATTCTCTTGACCACCCTGCATCTTGTTGTCCCATAAGACTTCCCTCTTCCCATCTAGAGACACCATAAGCCACAAATTTTCTTAAGGTTAGAAAGGAGATGATTCCCTTCATTTATACTCAAAGCTAGTCCTTGATTAACACCTTGATGATTAGAGCTCTTCTTATAAACTCTTACCCAAGCCCCCCATCCTCACAACATCAATAAAACTCAACTTTTATGTATTGATTTTAAGAGGAGGAAACATAACCTTATTAGAGCTAGAGCAACTACTAGTAGGCTTTTCACATAGCAAACAATCTAAAGCTAAGCCGAATTGATACCAACCTCTACCAAAAGGTCCACTTAGGATAACTATAGAGAACTTCCTCCCTCATTGCAATAGTTTAGAAATAATTAGAAACATACCTCACTGATATTCTCCTTTTGTGACAAAAAAGGACTTATTGGGCTGGCTAAAAGTCCTATAAAAATTCTTGTAATCATAAAAATTAACTACTCATGAAAAATAACAGGAAGATAAAAAGCTCAATCACATCCCAACAAGATTTTTTGCATAAAGCATCTTCATCTTTTAGTGACATTAAAGTAGATGGATGGATATTCACCCTTCACCAGAATGTCAAAAGATTTAGCCTCAATCGCATGTCATTTTAAATCTCCCACCCAAAAAGGTAAAAACCAGAAACATAAGCATAAATCTGTGCTAGTCAAACATCAAAACCAACAACCATCAAAGAAAAGAATTGCTCTAAGAAATAATGAAAGATCTGATGATGACATCATTAGCGACGATAACTCTCACAAGATTGACTGGTATCAACAAGAACACTCCGACCACCAGCGTTAGCAAAATAGCATGATGATTGTGTATAAATTAATTACAATTGGAATTGCAATTATAAAAGGATTTATACATATAATTATATTTCTAAATACCCCTGGTTGTTAAATAATTGAGAAAATAAGTAATCAATTATTCAAGAGTAAACTAGCATGTCATCTCATATTCTTATAAAAGAATGTAGTGATCTCACACACCATAGATATATTGATATCTGGATGAGATATATGCATATATGTTATGAAACATATGATTGGATTGACCCATCAGGGGAAACCATGTGAAATATTGACTTCTTATGTGAAAGATGATGTAAGTGATTCTTAGACTTGAGATCAATACAATATATTATGTATGGAGTTGTGTATTTTGATATTATTCCATGCTTTCACTCTTAAAGAGCAGATAGGAATAATTATTGGATGCATTACAGAGTATGTAAAGGTAGTGATTAATCAAGAAAAAATTCATCAATCTTGGTAATAAGGAAAGATATTCAAAAGATATTTTGACACTTGTGCTAAGATCAAAATCATAGGCCCATGTATTAATTTATAGATAAAAGGAGTTTTATATATAATTAACTGTGAGATAGCATATAGTCAAACATGCACCCATAATTGGATAATCAAATTAGGGTTGAGACTTGAATCATACCCTAAGTCCAATTTGTATTTCAAGAGATGAATGGATTGAATTACACATTAACACCTAATCACAAAAGGTTTTGATTTCCTCAAATTTATTCCTAGCATTCGGGTGGTCATGATGCTTTGCTATAAGCTAATCATTATCTATTTATTTGTACAATTTAAGAAAAATTGTGTTTGAATAAAAACAATTTTAATTCAATTGAGCTTATAGAAGCTTATAAATAAATTCATTGCCAGCATGCATGAAAACCTAATGGGTCACATACAATAAAATATCTTTGATCCAAAGTCAAAGAAAAAATTAGAATGCAAGATGTTTTAAATTTAAGAGTTGAATTAGTGAACATCTTAAAAATTTAAAATGATTAATTATGTGTTTTAATATAATCTAAAGTGTTAATTAATTAATGATTTAATAATTCTAATAGAGATTATAATTATTAAATAGTAGAAAATTTCTAATGTTGATATTTGAATATTGTTAGAAAATTTATATTAACTCAAGAGGAGATCATAAGTGGAGGAATGTTCCTTTACTTAGAAAGTTATTTTAATCAGTTAAAACAATTTGAGAATGATTATATAAGGGAGTTTGTGAGTTTGGACTTATAGAAAAGTGTTTGGGTTTATTGGACACAAAAGAGGGCATATGAAGTTAACGAGTTTTGACTCATTATAACCCAACCAAAGAGTATGGACTCCTTGGACCAAGAGGGCTACACTAGCCATGTAGCTCATCAACTTGATGAGTGAACGGCCTAAGCAAAAGGAAACCCTAGCTTGTGCACCACTTATACTTATTCCCCACTCTTGTTTGTGCTCCAATCTCTGCTATTTAAAGAGGAGAGAAGCTAACCTTTCAATACACTAATACAACCCTAGTACATTCATTGTGAGCCCAACATTTTCTCTTTGTGATCTCACTTCTCATCTCCTCTTTGCATTTAAACATTAACCTTGGTTAAGTGAATTCATGATTCCTTGGAAAGTTAGCACCTCTTAAGCTAAATGATTGATTTTCTTATTCTATCTATTACATGAACATTAGTGGTGGCTTTGATTTGAATTATTTCATGTAAATCATCATTGGTATTGGAGATCAAAGCTAGCAGAGTTGCTCAAAGACAATTTGGAGGACTTGGTCATACCATTTATTCTTAGAATCACTTGGATATCAAATATAGATTTAGAGACCGAGGATTTCACAAATAACTCTCGAGAAGATATAATATAAATTGTTACTTTAAAGTTATTTGAATTATACCATGCTTTATGAATTAATTTGTAAACAACATGATTCAGGTTTGGGGAAAAATTTTAAAATTCTGCCATGCATATTTGATGCTTTTGATTAGCATACTTAATGTTTTTAATCTATTTTTCCCAATAATGATATCAGAGCCCATGTTGTTTTCTTTTAATTCATGATTAAAGATTTGATTGTTATGGTTATAATTAAGATTATGTGCATGTTGTAATTTGGTTCTATATGATCAAAAGTTTTTATTCAAAATGTAATATTTTTTTGTAGAAAATTTTTTCAAAACCTATATAGATTGGATTTGCACTTTGGATGAAAAATATAATGGAGAATAGCTAGCTAGCTGCCATGGTAGCAAGCTGGTCAGACAATATAGCAATTGGTTGAACAGGGTGGTAGTTGGCCAACCATTGCAGTTGCTAGCCAAAACTTGTGCTGATTAGACTAGCATGGCTGGTCATCTTTTTGGTCCACACACATATTGGTTCTAGACACCTTGATTGGTTGTGATGATAACCAATTAGCCATTTGATTAATTGTGATAGCAATCAATTAACCTCATGATTTAATCACACCAATACAATTTAGAAAATTAATAGCAATCACAACCAATTTTGAGAAAACTTGCCAAATTTTTGTTTTTGTAGTTATGTAAACTTTCTTTAACTTTGGATCTAATTTGAATATGATTATAAATTAATTGGAAATAATTTTGAAAACTTTCTTTTACTTTAATTATTAATACTAATTGATTGAAAATAGTTTTGGAAACTTTCCTTTTATTTATTTACTTGATTCTAAAGTTTTGGAAAGTATGATTGATTTAACTAACTGATTGGTTTTGCAATTAATTAAGATTAATTTTCAAAATAGATTGATTATGATATTTTGATAATGGAATCAAATTAGTCATCATACTTAAATTAAATGTTAATCAAATAATTTGATATGTGCATATCATAATTTGAATCAAATAGTTAATCTTCTATGCTTTCTTATTTTATATGTCTCATATATACTTGCATGCATGGAAAGATAATTATAGACCAAATACATTTATGAATGTATTTTTATTATTGGGTATTTAATTAAATAGTGCATGTGTTTCCTAATTTTCTTTCAACTTCTAAATGTAAAATTCTTTTCTCATCTCACTCCCTTTGAATGTAACTTAAGGTTTCATCTATATGATGTAATTAGTTACATAAAGTAGAATTAGCAAATTTTATTTTACTTTGGAAGTTGTTCAAGAAGGCATTCGAAGCATAATGGTGTGTGGTTTATGGAGACAAGATGTAAATATTAAGGAGAATGTCCCTATTATAGCTCAAGAGAAATAATTTTAAATTGGTCTATAATCATCTTATATATATATATTATGGATGTGTATGATTTATATTATGATATAAATAATGATGTATATAGGACATAGGCTAGTAGGTGTATGTGTGAATATAGACTAGTTAAATGCATACATGCCATATAAAAAAACCTTTAAATATTTAATCCCTGAACTAATTAAAAGATCCCTCATTAATTTAAGTTGCATGTTAAGAACATGATTAATCACCACCCATCAAAATAATGATGACTAGAGATCGATTTCTTGATAACTTGTTAGCTTTTGTTAAGGTTACACTACATCTTTCATGTTATTATTATTAGAGCATTAGTAATATTCTTATATGATAGTTTCAACTTAGCAAACATGTATTGTTTGAATGGTCATTGTCATGACTATACGGTGTTTGGGTGTGATTAGGTTTCACTTTAAATGTTATAAACAAAAGGTTGTTAATAATGTTTAATATGATAGATAATAAATGACAAAGAGTTGTTAACCTAATGATTAGGAGTTACATTGAGATGTAATTGATAAGCAAAGTTGTCTATGTAGTATAATTTATTTGGTTTCCATGGCCTCCAGCAAGTTCAAGTAAATTAAACTAGGATCCTAGTCTACTACGATTATCATCCAACATGATAATCCGATTCTAAAAGAGGAGGTCATTAGGATTGAAGAAAATAGTGAGAGTTCTTATTATCAAAGTCTGTATAAATTGAATATTATGGTTAGATATTAATCCATTTTATTCTTGTTAAAGGTTGTAAAAATGATGAATAACATCTCATTAAGAAACATATTAATTAATAATAGGCTAACTAGGCCAAATTATATGGACTAGTTACGAAACTTGAAGATTGTCCTTTAGTAGGAAAAGATAGCCTACATCCGTGAAAAGGATCCTCCTGTACCTCCATCTAAAGGTTTGAGAGAGTATGCAAGTTTTGATTTTGTTGCTTAGTTGAAACATCAAGAAGATGCTAAACAAGTAGCATGTGTGATGATGGCTTCAATGTCTCCTGAGCTTCAAAAACAACATGAAAATATGACTCCCTCTAAGATGATTCTACATTTTTCATAGTTATATAAAGGGCACATTCATATTAAAATACACTAGGTATCTCACAAACTGTTCAACTGTAAAATGGCTAAGGGATCATCTAACGTATGTGCTAAAGATGATCAAGCAAATAGAGAGATTGGCCTAACTCAACCAGTGAACATCACATTGATTCCCTTCCTAAGTCATATGGATAGTTTGTCATGAATTTCTTCATAAATAAGATAGAAATCTCTCTTGTGGAGATACTCAATATGCTTAAGACCATAGAAACAACTTTCAAGAAAGAACAACATATATTGATGGTTAGTACTTTCTCTAAGCCCGAGCAAGGAAAGAAGAAGAAACCCAAGCAAAAAAGTTCTAAGGGTAAGGTTGAGGCTGAGAAACCTAAAAGAGGAGTACAAAACAAGAAAATGAGCACTCCCAAAGGAATTTGCAACTATTGTAGAGTAGAAGGCTATTAGAGGCGAAATTGTAAAATTTATCTCAAAATCATGAAGCAAAAGAAGCTTAGAAAAGCTTTTTATTTTAGGTAAATATATCATTATGATAAAGATAAACTTGTCTTATTGTTGTACTAAATTTTGGGGTAATAGATACTAGTTTTGGCTCACATATTTGTAATGATATGCAAAGACTAAGAAAAACTAGAAAGCTACCAAAAGGTGAAATGGACCTACACGAATAAAATTAAGCAAAAGTTGTTGTTGTTAGCATAAGAACCTACCTTTTAGAATTTCTACAAGTTTAATTCTAGAGCTAAATAATTGTTATTATGTTCCCACAATTTCTAAGAATATTATTTTCATTTCTTATTTAGATCAATAAGGATCCACTTTTATCTTTAAGAATATGAGTTATTCTTCTTCACAGGGTAACATGTTTTATGGTACTGGTAAATTTGTGAATGGACTGAATATTCTAGAACTAAGACAAAATATTTTTACTATCACAAATAAGAAGCCAAAGTTTAATGAAGTCATAAATCCATCCTATCTTTGGCTTTGTAGACTTGGTTATATTAAAGCAATGAGAATCATGAAGTTACATAAAGATGGATTCTTGGATCCATTTGAATATAAATCATATGAAACTTAGGAATCATGTCCCATTGGAAAAATGATTAAGAAACCCTTTATCAGAAAGAGTGAACATGCCAAAGAAGTGCTAGAGTTGATACATAGTAATATAGGTAGTCCAATGATTACTCTAGCAAAAGGTACATTTTCTTACTTCATCACCATTACTGATGACTATTCTAGATGTGGATATGTGTATTTGATAAAATACAAGTCTAAAGCCAATGAGAAGTTCAAATTATTCAAATGTGAAGCAAAGAAACAAACTAGAAAAAGTATCAAGAAGCTTAGATTCGATCAAGGTGGAGAATAATTAAGCCTGGAATCTATGGATTATTTAAAAAAGTTTAGGATTCTTTCACAATGGACTCTACCTATAATGTCACAAATAAATTGTGTTTTAGAAAGGAAAAAACGTACTTTGCTTGACATGGTACAGTTCATGATAAGCTTTGCAACTTTACCAATCTCTTTTTAGGGCTATAGTTTAGAAATTGCAGTATGCATCCTTAATTGTGTTTCATTAAAGTTTGTTGATAAGACTTCATGTAAGCTATGGTTTGAGAAGAAGCTAAGTCTTTCACATTTAAAGATTTAGGGATGTTCTACTTCTGTGAAGCAAAACATCACAGACAAGCTAGGATTTAAGAGTGATAAATATTTTTTTGTGGGATATCCTAAGGAAACAAGGGGTAACTACTTTTGCCACCCTGTTGAGTAAAAGAACTTTGTCTCAACAAATGCTACCTTTTAGGAAAATGAGTTTGTCCTTGAAAAGGCTAGCGGGAATGGAGTAGAACTAGAAGAGGTTCAAGAACTACATAATAACATAGATCACATAGTTGAGGATGAGCCTAATCAAGTATCTCAAAGAGTTAAGATAAATAATTAAGCTTAAGATACACCTGTACTCCTGAGATCTAGTAGGGAATGTTGTGAACCTGAAAGATATGATTTTCTCCTCATACAAGAGAATGACAATGAACCTATTAGTTACTAGGAAGTAATATCAAATATTGATTCCTTGAAGTGGTGAGAAGTGATGAAACCCGAAATGGATTCAATGCATGAAAATCAAGTATAGGACTTGGTCACTATACCTAGATTAATAAAACCAATTGAGTGCGAGTGGGTCTTTAAGAGAAAGACAAATGCAAATGGAAAAATACAAACCTACAAAGATAGGTTGGTAGCAAGTTATAGGCAAATACAAGGTACTGACTATAAGGAAACCTTTTCTCTAGTTGCCATTTTGAAGTCTATTAGAATTTTACTTGCAATAGTTGCATAATGACTATGAGATTTGACAAATGAATGTCAAAACAACGTTCCTATGGAAACATAAAAGAGGATGTATATATGATACAACCTGAGGGCTTTATCTCTAAGACATAATTCTATAAGGTATCTAAGCTACAGAGGTCCATATATTGATTAAAGTAAGCTTCACAGAGTTAGAACATCTATTTCGATTAGTCAAATCATTTGACTTCATCAAGAATATTGATGAACCGTGTTTGTATAAGAAGGTTAATGGGAGTGTAGTTGTTTTCTTATTACTATATATAGTGACATATTACTTATAGGAAATTTCATTGCCATGTTACAATTTGTCAAGTTATGGATGCCCAAGACGTTCTCCATGAAGGATTTGGGAGAAGCAAACTATATTCTAAGAATGAAAATCTATAGGGATATATCTAAAAGGTTGCATGGCCCTTCCTAATTCATATACATAGACATATTGTTAAAAAGGTTTAGCATGGATGGGTCTAGGAATGGGTTCTTACCCATGTTTCATGGGGTTTACTTATCTAAGAAACAATGTCCTAAAATGGAAGATGAACAAAACCCTATGAATGAGATTCCCTATGCATATGCAATAGGATTAATCATGTATGCCATACTATGTACATGCCCATATGTCTTCTATGCACTAAGTGTCATTAGTAGATATCAATTTAATCCAAGCGACAAACACTAAAATCCAATTATGACCATCCTTAAGTACTTGAGAAGAACTAAGGATGTGTTCTTAATATATGAGGAGAGCCTAATTTAAGAATCAGAGGTTTCATAAATGCAAGCTTTCAATTGGATTAAGATAATTACAAATCACAGTCAGGATTTATATTCACTTTTCATGGAGGCGCAGTATGTGAGAAAAGTTGCAAGCAATATACAATAGCAAATTCTATAACTGAAGTCGGATACCTTGCTACTTCAAAAGTAGCAAAGGAGGCTATATGGATAAAGAAGTTCATTAATGAACTAAAGGTAGTTCCCAACATTATTAATCTAATAGAAAACTATTGTGATAACAATGGAGCTATAGCATAAGCTAAGGTATAAAGGTCTCATCAATGATCCAAACATGTCATAAAGTGTTTCCACTTGATCAAAGAGATCATATAGCACAATGAAATAAGAATAAAATGGATTTGCACAGATGACAATGTAGCTTATCCCTTTACCAAGCCCATATCCCAATAGAAGGTACATCATCATTTAGAATGAATCGAGATAAGATAGAAGGGTGATTCGCTCTAGATCAAGTGGGAGATTATTAGAATAGATGCCCTAGAGAAAATCAATTGTAATGGCATAAAAACTATATATCTTACAATATTTAATAAACATAATGTTTTGGTTCTTGACCAATTTAATTTTAATATATATATATGTTTTAATATATGTATGCTATTTTGGATAAAGTCCTTGAAATATAATTGTGTATAAATTAATTACAATTAGGATTATAATTATGAGATGATTTATACATATAATTCTGTTTCTAGATATCCTTAATTATAGAATAATTGAGAAAATAGGATATCAATTATTCATGAGTAAACCAGCATATGTTATCTCACATTCTTCTAAAAGAATGGAATGACCTCATACATCATAGATATATTGATATTTGGATATGACATATGGGTCAATGTTATGGAATATATGATTGAATTGACCCACCATGACAAAGCATATGGAATGTTATCATATGTTAATAGGCTTCTCATGTGAAAGGAGGTGTAAGCAATCATTAAACTTGAGATCGACATAGCATCTTATGCATGAAGTTGTGTACTTTGATATTATTCTAGGCTTACACTTTTAAAAAGTAGAGACAAATGATTATTGGGTGTACTATGAAGTATATAAAGGTAGAGATTGATCAAGAAAGAATTCATTCTCCTTGATAACAAAGAAAGATATTCAAAAGATGTTTTGACACTTGTGTTATGATCAAAATAATAAGCCTATATATTGATTCATATATAAAAGGAGTTTTATGTATAATCAATTGTGAGATAACACATAGTCAAACATACATCTATAATTAGACATTTAAATGAGGGTTGACACTTGAACCATATCCAAAGTCCAATTTGAATTTCAAGAGATGAAAGGATTGAATTATATATTTGCACCTTATCACAAAAGGATGGGATTTCCATAAATCTATTCCTAGCATTTAGGTGATCATGATGCTTTACTATAAGTTAATTATAATATATGAATTTATTTGTACAATTTTAAAAAAAATTGTATTTGAATTAAAAGGAGTTTTAATTTAATTGAGCTTATAGAAACTTGTAAATAAATTCATTGCTGATATACATGAAAATCTAATGGGTCATACACAAAATAATCTCTTTGATTTAATGTCAAAAGAAAAGTTAAAATGCAAAATGTTTGAAATCAATAGTTGAATTAGCGAACATCTTAGAAATTTAAAATAATTAAATGTTTTGGTATGATTAAAAGTTTAAATTAATCAATGATTTAATAATTCTAATAGAAATTACTATTATTAAAAAGTCACAAATTTTCAATGTTGATATTTGAATGTTGTTAGAATATTTATATTAACTCTGGAAAAGATCATAAGTGGAGGAATGTTTCCTCACTTTAAAAATTATTTTAATTAATTAAAGCAATTTGAAAATGATTACATATGAGTGTTTATGAGTTTAAACTAATAGAAATGTGTTTGGGCTTATTGGAAACAAAAGAGGGTATATATGATTAATGAGTTTGGACTTATTATAACCCAACCAAAGAGTATGGACTGCTTGGCCAAGAAGGTTGCACTAGCCGTGTAGCTCATCCACTTAATGAATGGACGTCACAAGCAAGGGAAAACCCTAGTTTATGTCCTTCTCATACTTGTTTAACAATCTTGTTTATGCTCCAATTTCTCCTATTTAAAGAGGAGAGAAGCTAATCTTTTAATACACCAATACAACCCTAACACATGTGTTATACATCAAACTTTCTCTGTGTGATCTCACTTCTCATCTCCTCTTTACATTTAAACAACCATCTTGATTGAGTGAATTCATAATTCTTTGAAGAATTAGTACCTCTTAAGTTAAGTGATTAATTTTCTTACACTGCCTGTTACGTGAATATTGGTAGAGGCTTTGAATTGAATTAATTCATGTGAATCGTTGTTAGTATTGGAGATGAAATCTGAATGAATTGCTCCAAGACAATCTGAAGGATTTAATTATATCACTTATTCGTGGAATTGCATGGAGATCAAGTTTAGATTTGGAGATTGAGAATTTTGAGAATAAATCTCAAGAAAATATAATTTAATTCTTTATTTTAAAATTATTTGAATTATATCATAGTTTATGAATTAATTTGTAAATATTGTGATCTAAATTTGAAAAATAAAATAAAATTTCAATATGCATATTTGATGCTTTTTATTGCCATACTTAATGCCTTTGATTTATTTTTCCCAATAATGTTATCATTGTTCATATTTACATTTTAATTCCCCTAACTATGAAGATCCATTACAAGTGAATGTAAAGGTATGAGCACACATCTGGCATATGGACAAAAGAGTAAGTTTAAGCATGGAAACCCATTGCGGATGCTGTTCATGCCAAAGGTTGTATATTCTTTTGTCAGATTTGGCATGTTAGAGGGTTTCAAATTCAGGTATATATTTTTGGACTAAACTTGTGTTCTAAATTCTGATATAAAAAACTAGCTACTAAATGATCTATAGTTTCATTTAAACCCAATATGAACACCACTGGCTTTTATACATTTCCCTTTGTGGGCAATGAGAGGATCTCTTACTCCAACTTTGTTTACTGCATTCCATATTGTGACGAACAGATTTTCAATCAAATGGATATGCTCCAACAGCTAGTACAGACAAGCCACGAACTCCGAATGATGGCGGCACTATTTCTACTAAAAGATTAACACCACCAAGGCTGCTAAGTACAGATGAATTTCTTCACATTGTCATCGACTTCAAACTTGCTGCAAGGAATGCAATGGAAGCTTATAACTTCACAACTATATTAAAAAAAAAAAATGTGTTGATAATCAAAACTGTTTTAACCATAATTAGTTTGAGTAAAGCCTAAAATTATGCCCTCACGGTCTAGTGCCAAGGAGAAAGGCCTTTCATGGCACTTTTATTGTTGCTGGAGGTCATGACTGTGAAGATGGTAACAAAGCTGTGGCTGAGAATCGTGCAGATCTAG
>JANHAO010021365.1:0-12527 GCA_026873985.1 Saraca asoca | reverse complement strand
AAGAGGGTGGGATGCTTATATCAGACCGGGTGGAAGGTAAGAACAATAGAATACTGAGGCTGAGGCCCTTTTGTCACTTCATTATTAGTGAATATTCTCTGCTTAAGGCATCATTTGAATTGCATCTTAAAAGTGAAAGAATTTTAACCAAAAAAAAAAAAACTGAAATAGATAAATGGGAGGGCATTGGAGGGAGGTCAGAAAACTCGTGAGAGGTCAATACTTTGAACTTAAAACTGCAATGCCACCTGCAGAGTGTTATAAAATCCAAGACACTGCCACTGCTTCTCATAATATGCGCTATACCCACTACCACAGTTTTGCTTTGAAATTTATTGCGCATCTTGATTTTTCAACGCTTCTGTTAGTTGTGTCTAGTTCAGTTCGCTACCGAGCCTGGCATCATGAAGTGTGAAAACATTTATATGCCCTTACTTATTTTTTGCATCATGGTGCAGCCGGATACCGGGGCACTGGGTTCAGCCTCCACCGCCAACCAATGAGGTGTGGGCATCCTACTTGAAGAGACCTAAATGACTCAGTACCAGGGTGCAAGTTCATTGCTACTTGAAGATAGTAAGATGATACGTTGCTTCCATTGAAGTATTTTCTTGGCCAGCTAGTTATAAGTTACTGCCGTAGAATCATGGAAAGGTTTTTTTTTTTTTATTTTATTTTACTTGGGATGGTGATATTACCATCTTTGCATGTGCTAATTACTCGTGTGTACAAGTAAGAAAAGGGGAATAGAATTTAATGTCATTTTTCAAAGGTCTAAACTGTAGTTTGAGCATGCTGCCTCACTCTCATTCTCCCTGGTGTTTTGTACCTGACAGGTTTTTTTTTTTTTTTTATAAAAAGAATTTATCTTTCATAAATTTACACCTTCAATAGAAATTGAGTGGATTCAAATCCTCAGAGAAGGCATTTCATATGACATATTTATACTGGATCCGGATCCGTTGCAGTTGTCCTAGCAACTGCACCGCGTGCAGTCCAATCTGGGCCGTTTGATTTGCGATCTGACGGTCCAGATCGCAGTTCGCAAATTTTTTTTTTTTTTTTTTTAGGAATAAAATAATCTGACTGTAAGTTGTGATCTGGACTGTTGGATTGCAGATCGAACAGTTCATATTAGACTGCAACCGGTGCAATTGATCCCCAACTGCAGCAAATCCACATTCATTTATACTTCAGGCTCCGGAACTGCAGGAAGATTGGTTTTCTTGGAAGCTGCATTGTTGTTTACTTCGTGACCAGACTATTGTATTGTTATGATCAAGCTGCCCTTCTTGAGTTCACAATCCCTAAGAATCGTCACACACAACAAGTGACACAATACCAATATGAAAATGACAATATAGCAATATCTAAAATTATAAGTAAATGTCACTATATATTTATTTATGTATATAAAATCATATAATACGTGGTTATTTGATATATTTATTTATGAGAGCATCAACAATTACATAAAATATATGTAAATATTTTTAATCTGTATTAAATCAATAAGTGTGGGATTTGAATTCTTTTTGGCTGAACTTCCACTGCTTTCACTTCGTAGAATTTGAAGGATCCTAATAAGCCACGGATTTTAGGGATGTTTGCTAAATTTTACAAATCGGCTACCTGATCTTTAATGAATAATAAAAGTTATCCTGAGTAATTTTGATTTAATTGTTTATAATTAATTATTAAAAGATTTTAAATATTTTTAAAAATTTGAAAGAATCTGAAGTATCTTTAAAATTTATTATAATCAATTAGTAGATTTATAATTGATTATTGAGAATTTTAAACATACACGTAATAGATAATTGTTAAATTAGCTTAATTTTTAAGATCATTATTTTCTCAAATAAAAAAAAGAGAATAATGCCTAAATTTAGCTTAATTTTTAAGCTTATTAAAAAAAAAAGTTATTTTTAAGCAGCGTGATGGCTTTATAAGCACAGTAAGCAGAAAAGGTAGCCCCACAAGCTGCTGACAACGTAGAACCGGAACCTTCTCCTTCCTCGATCCTTACTTCACATTCCAGTAAGCACGCTCTTCAATTGGGCGTCTCTCTACTCACTACTATATATGTAGTTTCAAGTTTTTCTCTGCATAGGGTTTCTTCACTGTTGCTTCCAAATCGCAACTTTTTCTTGCGAAGACGCTTCTTCCTTGTATAATTGAACAAAGGAATTGCGTAGTTGATAGTGGAATTCTGTCTTCGTGTTTTTCTTGTGTTCGTGGTGAATTTTCAGTCCTAAAAGAAAATTCTTAAAATATCATTCTGTTCAAATTTTTGGTCTCTGTTTTTATTGTGGTATCTTAATATAGCTAATTTGGCTGGTTTTTCACTTTGATACGCGTTAGGTGGTACCGGGTATTTCCTCCCGCTAGTAAATATGCCAGAAGACATCATTTCCGAGCACTTTTTGTTTGGAGGCAAAATATCAAGCGCATTCCCTCAGAGGTTCCAGGTTAGTCTTCCCTTTTTTTTTTTTTTTCTTTTTGTTGGTCTCCCGCCTTTTTTTCTGATCGAATCGGAGTTCTAAAAGTTACTATATTTCTTATATTAAAACTTGGCTTGTCGCATTTAGGATGTCAGCGACATTCGAGAATTACCTGATCATCTGGTTTGTTATACTTTGTCAATTCTCACTCATTTTAATGTGCTTGGCTATATATATATATATATATATATATATATATATATATTTTTTCTTTATCATATGCTTATATATTTTTTTTAAAAAATAATGTGTTCTTCTTTGGTGATTTAAAGGAGGTATTTGCGGACCCTAGGCGTGATGAAAGCTTATTCTTTGAGCTTTTAGAATATAAGGCTGATGTTTCTGATGCTGGAAGTGCTGCATGGTTTCTTCAAGACGTTGCTAAGGAGCAGGATGCTGCAGGAAGTATGGTATGTGATCATTTGATTTTAGTTCCATTAATGAGGTCATTGATAAAATGTGATATTTATGGTCTGTTTGGACTGGGATGAATGGAGGAAAAGGGAGGGATGGGAGGGCTGTCCTCCAAAAAAACAATGGAATGATAACCCTGCATTTCCTTCCCTTACTCCCATACGGAGCATTAATGTTTGATCTGAGCTGTAATATTGTCTATCCTAGCCAGATTGTAAGGGCGTAGATCTTTGACTTTAGTTGAATGTTTTCTTTTTCTATTAGAAGTTTGTATCGTTTATTAATGCATATCATCATGGTATCTTTCAATGTCTTGAGTCATTTGTTTTAGGGGAGGATTGGCTCTACCTCAATAGCTTTGTGTCTGTTTATGTATTTGCTTTGAGTAAATGGGCAAAGGGGTTTTCAACAGAGATTGCCTTCCTTGGTTTTAGTTCATTAACATATCTGTTGCTGAACTCTTTTGTATCCCAAGATGATTTTCCCCTTAAATTACTGTAGGTGATTGAGCAGTCAGGAGTTCTTGAGGCACCTGGTTTGATAAACAAAAATACCCCAGCTGTTGTAACAACTGCAGTAGGGCAAATGGTAATTTTTCTAGACTTCTTTTGGCTTTCACTTTCTGCGGTGCTGATGCTTCTCAGTCACCTAAACAAACGTGGGTTTAATGTTCATTTTTCATATACTGTTATTAAGTTCCTTTAATTTTTGCAGTTTTTTAACCATGGATGCTAATCCACTTAGAAACACTGCTCTTTCCTAGTATTCAGTACTCAATGGGGGCTTGCCAATTCAATGTTATGATAGCACTTGGTGACCTATCTATTTGCTTGAGTAGTAAATACATAGGTCATCAAGTGTCTCTTTTTACTTTATTGCTGTAGATTGAATTGATCATCTTAATTTTGACATTCTGATGGCTATCCATTTTCAGTACCAGTAATTAGTAAACTGTCCTATATCCTGTTAAAATTTTTTTTCTGAGGAAGAGCATATTTCCCTGCCTTTCAGGAAGTAGTCTGAGATTTAGCCCAATTCCCCTAGGTGGGTACCATAGATATTCACATTTATGTTGGTTGGTGATGTGTTCCAGCTTGTGTAAGGTCCTTATCTTTGCTGCTTATAGTTGTTTGCTTTGTGGTTCTGCTTACTTGTATTTATTTATTGCAATAGTATTTGCCATTTGGTTGATCTGAATCTATCAAAAAAAAAAAAAAATTGAGATTTAAATCAGATGAAGCATTTGATTTCATCTATGAAAAATGTCCAATTTGTTTAGTATCCCTCATGGATGAAATATGTAGAAAAAATCTTATGGTTAGGGAATTCCATATTGTAATTGGTCTTTATTTGAATCTATACAAGCTAAATAGCAGTTGAAAGATATTCAAATGTCTTGTAAATAATGATATTTTACTCAAATTGCCCATCATTCTTTCACATATTGTCAGTTCCTGTCGAGGGTTGCATCTGTGTCTTCTCTTTTCTTAGTGGTGATTTTTTTTTTCTCTAAGCCTAATGGGTGGGCTCCCATTATTCCTGTCTATAGATTAATGTATTGCCAAGAAGCTACTTTTCAACCATGTATTTGTCATCTCATAAGTTGTTGCCTAACTGAAGAATCTTGCTTCAAGGGCTATAGAATGCAAACCTTGTGTTGACATAATAATTCCTTCTAGTTTAGTCACTTCAGAGACATCGGACACAAGGAACCATTGAGTTTTATTTAACTTCTTGCTCTTTTGCTTTTATGGTTATTGATTTCCCTAAATATTGACATTAATCTTCATCAAGATTTTTATTGTCATTTTCTTGAAGCCTTTGCAACCGGGAAAATTCATTTTTGTTTACATTATATGAAATGTAATTTATTCAAATAGTCAGAGACAATATTCTTTAGCCGCTTGCATTCATCATCTTAATCTTAAAGCCTCTTAAAGGGCAGAACAGGATCAAATAACATCTTTTTTCTTTCCATTTTGAAAGAAGAGTTGATGTTGTATCTTCAATGCCTCCTGCAAACCCCTTTTTGAGAATCTATTGATGCCCTTAAACTTTCTGATTTAAATTGCTTTGCTCCTCTCTCACCTTCACCACTTACAATATTGTTAGGCAATTTCTAAGGGGTGGCAAGGAAGAGAAGCACAGAATTTTGTGAAGGTAAGTTGTTTTGCTTGGCCTGTTTTTAAAATTTTATAAACGTTTAATTGACACTTTCATATATTCAGGTGCATTTGGCAAATTTTCGCCTTAAGGGAGTTGACACTGATGTATTAGTCACCGCATATGAGCCAATTGTTATAAAGTAAGTATTAGGTAGTTTTGCCGAGCAATAAATTATTCAGATAATTGTCTTGCTTCTGAGCTCTGTTTCAACTGTTGAGCCAATGGGTGAGTTGAGCTCATTTTTGGTTGAGTTCTATCAAATTAAATAAAAAGGAGCAACATTAGGTCTAATTTAGTAGCTATTTATGCATTTCCTTGCGCATGTATCAGTAAGTAATCATTGTAGTTTATTTTTAAAATTTCCATGTAAGAGTTAAACCTTATTCGTTGAAGTAACTTTGGAAGTGTTAGTTACCAAGGATACAAGACATTGATGCAGTTCTCTTCTTTTTGGCTGCAGCTCTTTGAGTGGAAGTGCTAACACAGTTGGTGCTGGTGTTACTGTTCCTGCCGCACAAGCTGGATGTATGCCCATGTCAGAAGTCTTTGAACTTGCTGTTACAAGCTTCAAAATTTATGACTGGAGTCTTCTTGTTTCTAGAGCTAGATCGTAGCTTGTGCTTTATGTAGTTACTTGATGCCATTTGAGCTGAATTTTTTAAATAGGTTGTCATTCCCATTTTTATTAGTGTGTATTCTTCCTTACACAATCTAATTATCATGGTTTTCACATACGCCTGTAAGTGAACCTGTTTGGGACTTGGTACAGTTTCTGCTAGTCATCGAAAGCATATTATCTTTCTCCGGCTTATGATATTTGTTGATCCCTCGACAGCTTTTGAACTACATTGGTTCCTGTTCTTAGTGTCTGCATTAGTTTGTTGCTGAACTACACGCTGCATCATGCCCAGAATTTTGGGAAAAAATTCTTGTAAGCAGCAAAAAGAACTAAAGTAACACCGTACCAGTTGATGCAAGATAATGTGAGTAATAGTGAATTTGTGGGACAGGGTACTTGCGGACAAGATGAAGTCATTGAAATGATCAGCACCAAGAAACTGCTTGCTTTTCATTTTCCTGCAAGTGACTACAGCCTGCCATGTCCAATCCAAAGATGAGCTATGAAGAGATTAGTGCATGAAAGGCTTAGAGTTTCAACTTGTTTTTTGTCTGATTCTACTTTTTAGTGTTTAAATCATCTTTTGCCCTCCAAAGTGAGAGATCACTTTTTTCACTTTGTAGGACAAGGCAGTGTCTCCTGACAAGAATGTTGCCAATCAGCTCTGCTCATTTTGATGGATAAAGCAGAGATGGATAGCACTTCTCTTTACAGAGTGCTGCATGTGCTACAGCAAATATGCAAGAATTGTGATGGACCAGCTTGCTTCAATCAAGCAAATGAGTCTGTCTCCTTTGAAAGCTACAAATGGATTGAAAAACTTGAAAACAAGGGAACGATGATTTTAAACCTCACTAGCCCAATTATGACTTAGTTTTCAGCTTTAAGTAAAGTAACTAACCAAACTCCATCTCTGTCGGAAGCCACATACTGGATTAGAGGAGGGTCCAACAAACCACTATTGTTCAACGGAAAAATTACACGCACCTCATGGAATTCTTTCTTCTTTTTTTTTTTTCTGAAAAATGTAAATTCTGTTAGGAAAAATCTACTATACATCATTTTTTACTGGTGTAAAGTTACACCATTAAATAGATTATCTAGATTTTTTTTTCTTAAAATTTGATGGAAAATTATATTTATTTATAATTTTTTAATATAAAATTTGAGTCATCCATTAAGTAGTGTACTTTTATATCAATAAAAAAGTGATGCATAATAGTCAATCTCATTCTATTATATAATGTTTATCTTTATTTTCAAGAAAAATAATTTGTAATTCATAGCAGTAATATTACATGTAATATTACAATTATGTCAAAATTTCATAATTGCCATTATCTATGATTCTGCATCATTGCAATTGTATTTTTCTATTATTGTAACTTTCACAGTGTAATCTTAACCGTAATTATAATTACTGTCTGTATTTTTCTACAATTGTAATTTTGGCAATGGAAGAAGTAAGAGATTAATCTCTCCACGTATCGAGGTTTTGATTAGAAGTGTTAAGAACTGGTAAAATGACGCTATCGGACTACAGCTAGTGTCCATTTTGATAAGAGGTGGCACTCTGAAGACCCCAAAATCGGTGATTATGAAATGAAGAGTCAATCACGTGGGAAGCAACTAGTTTGAAAATCATGCATTTTCTGGGCCCATCAAGAAAAGTACATTACATAGCAGATTTCTTAGGACTCGTGTCTTCACACTCCATGATCCAAAAAAAAAAAAATAAGTGCAAATTGTTGGTGAGCAATCTGCATCAAATCATTTGCCAAATAATCTCTAGTGAATGAGTTATTGCCATTGTCACAAAGGATTAAACATACTATTTCAATTAAAATATTTCCCATAATCTCATCTTTTTTTCTTGTCAATTTTGCCATGCTTTTCTCCTATCTGAAATGGTGCCCTCCAATAACTTTAATAAAAAAATATATGTTCATTTTCAAAATCAATGAGAAAGAAAATTCTTCATTCAAATTAGATGGAAAGAAAAAAAAAATCACTGTAACTGACCAGTTTTTAACCTCTCATAGAAATTAAAAAAAATAAATTTAATTTATTTGAGTTAAATTTATAAATAAATTTAGATTTAAATAAATTAAATTCTTTTTTATTTTTCTTTTTACGTCAAGGACAAGTAATTTGGATAATCTATCAGAAATTGTAGTATAGACTTCTGTACCGTCATTTGTACGAAAATAAGGACTGCACAGACAACCATGACTATGGCGTCAATGGTATCGGAAGATAAAATTCTCTCATGCTGACGGAATATTTTAGTGATAGAATGTTTGATATGCTTTTATTTTTTAGAATGTTTTATATATATTTTTAAATAGATGATAAAAACTATAAAATTGTAAATTTTATAATTTATAAGAAAATAAATTTAAAATATTTTTAAATAAGTATAGGTAACAAAACCGTTATTCAAGATATTTCAGCACCTGGGATCAAAGGACTTTGTGTCCATAAATCTCTAATCTTGTTGAGAGACTTTTGTATTTGTTTCACATCTTGACAAGAGAAGACTTGTATTTTTTAATTGAAATTAAAAAATATTTCAAATCTGATAATTTCCTCAATAAATTATTTTATACAAATATTAGCGTAATAAATGTATAACTCCATCTTACATTAAAAAAGTTTCAAATTTTTTTATTTATATATATAAGTTATAATTTTAAATAAAAAATTATAAAACAATAAATTTTTAAAAAAAATTCATAAAAATATATACCAACAATAAATTTTTTAAAAAAATTATAAAAATATATACCAATACAGAGCTTTTCAATGCTTCCATCAAGCTTAACCCAAATTTCACTCTCAAACATAACTTTTGACACCAAATCATCCGGCAGTGCACAAAAGTCTTTCGCGATACGACCCTTCACTCTGGCCCACCGTTTCCTTCGTTACCATCACTTTCACTTCTTATTAATTTTATATAGTACTGATCCTCCATCGTATCTAAAGGTTAACTTTATTTATTCTTTTCTAAGCAAATATTAAATCTAAAATTATGAAGATAAATGAAAAAAAAAAGTTCAATTTTTTACTTCTAATTATTGTCAAACGGGATTTATTTTGTTCCAACATTAATGTCAAAGAATTTTACACCAAAAATGTATTTTTCACAAGAAAGTGGTATTTATTTGTACATAAATAATGAATATTCATGTTAATATATGTGATTAACAAAATAATGTATAATATAATGACAGTGAAAGAAAATAATTTTCTCTTTAAAATATTAAATATTATTTTTATTATATTTTTAATATGTAAAATTAAATAAATAAAATATTTTTTTATATTAATATTTTATAATCATAATTACAAATAAATGATGTTATGCATATGAAAGATGTTTTTTCAATCAAAATATACGGATCCTAAAAGTGACGATGATGTTGTCATGTGTTAAAACAAGAAGGGCATCAGATTTTTTTAAAAGCTTAAAGTAGTACTAATAGTATATAATTCCTTAAGATTACTAATAATAAAATTTAAATTTTAGATATGAATGATAAAAAATAAATTTCACCAGTTCTAATTTAGTTATTTAATAAACAAGCATTTTCAATTTTGCAAATCGTATAAAGAATTTTATATTGGTAGTTAATAAAATTCAAAATCACACTGGGTTTTGAGGGGAATAATATTAAACTTTCTTTAATTATGTTTAAACCATATAGGACAATGATGCTAATTATGGTAGCCTCTATAGATAATCTAATCAAGATTTGTCAGAGGAAAAAGACATGATCTCTATCTTCTTGTGGGAAAGAAGCTGAAAGGATAGAGAGATATTGGCATATGAAACTATTATTGCCCTTTAATCAATCAGATTAAGATATAGAATTTGTCACACTACCACTTGCTTTGTTTCTAATTGAAAGAGACTAAACAAGTACATCACTACGTTGCTATGGCTTAAAATATTCTCAGATAATTGGCTAATTGGTGTGATATTTTTTAATTAGGTTTTGCTCATTGGTTTATGGACTATACACAGTTCACTTCTGTTTATTTTGTTAGAAATATTTTTAACAGATTTTTTTTATATATATAAGCGCATGATTTTTATATATATTTTTATATATTTTATAATTAATAAAATAATATATGATATTATATAGTGTAGGAAATCGATTTCTTCTTAAAGTAAGGGATATTATTTTCTGTTACACTTCATACATTTAACAATAAGCAAATAGAATATTTTTTTCTTTTTAATATTTTATAACTATAAATATAAGTAAATATAATTAATTTTTTAAAACATTCCAAACAAATAAAGCCTTAATATATATATATATATATATATATTACAATGACAACATAAAAGCATAAACCTAACATTTCTGATAAATTATTTAAATTTTTTATTACTAACTCACTCTTATATATAACAATATTCAAATAAATATTTTCTTTGCTCTTAATATTTTATAATTTTAAATATAAATAAATAATATTATTTTTTAATAAAATTCTGCATATTTTTACATACTATAGTCCTGTTATGATCCTTACTTCATTTTTAGTTAATTTTATTCTGTTTTAAGGGCTTCCTACACGATCTCTAGCATCAAAGCCAAGGGAAGTAAGGATAGTAAGATGAACTAAAAATAATTATTGTTTGTGAAGTTTATGCTGATATTTGAATATGAAAATAATTCGGGCATATGCTATTACCTTGCTATGAAAATATGGATTCGTAAAAGAGCGTAAGTCCCTATTCAAATTAAGTTGAGAAAGGGGCAGTTCCTATCTTTCATACTCCCATGAATATCGTAAGTCAAGACCGAGTTATATTCAAAGAAAAGTTTCATGTTGAAATCTTAGTATTTAATTCATTTGGCAACTATAATTTGTAGTTCATATTGTTAACTTTATAGTATTTGAAAGCTGTGATATTTGACTAGGAGAAAATTTTAAATTTTGTATATCCTTTGTTTATTCTTTGCACATTTAACTATGATTTCTTACGGCTGCTACTGTTTACTTTCTACAAATATATTCAGATCTCTTTCATCCAGATTTTCCTTTTCAGGATTTTCTTCAAAAATCAAATTTAAAGATGATTTCAAATCTATTTTCAAAGAACAAATTAATTTTGAAAACATCAATCAGCAGATTGATGATTGAGAAATGCCTAGGATACCAAATAAGTAGTTTTATAAATCTAATTTCAACTTCTTCAATAGATTAACTTATGTTGTGAAAACTGAAAAAAGTTTTCAAAATGTTGATTCCTCACAGGATGAATTTGTATTCTGTCTGGGAAAGATCTTTTAAAACTTAACCAAAAATTCAATTTTCTGCATCTTAACTGTGTATAAGTATTTGCAAAACCTTTGACTAGATAAGGTTTAAATACTGCTATTTTTCTATGTCTTAGAGATGCCAAGCATTTAAATTTTGATGACTTCTCTTACAGAAGCCGTAGAAACTAGTATATTGTAAGGATTGGTACATTTCTATTGTTTCCTTGATATTTCTATTTGTAATAGAGAGACACATAGGGATAAAATCTTAATTCTAAATACCAAACTTTTTGGATATGATATGGTACCTGAATCAATTCCTGTAGTAATAATCTATAGGATCCAATATAAATTGTATAACTCTCAGAATTCAGGAATTTTGAAACCTTTAACTAGAAAGGGCCAAACAACCTTTTGTTTAGCTAATACAACTAAGACAGATCTTCCAATACCTTTAAAAACACCTTGGAATCAAATAACTTTCCCAACAAATTGGTCTCTCCCTAGGATAGCTCCTTCTAGGGTAAAACATCCCCAAATCTTTAAGATTATCTAACATACTTCAGGATAGGTAGATCTCTACTTTGATAAAAGTAGATCTAGGTTAGGAAATCCTTAGATAATAGAGATAGAAAATTGTTCGTCTACTTCCCCAAGATCTAAAGTTTCTAAGAAAAAAACTTTAAATCCACCAAGATACTCAACTACTGCTAATTCAACTATGTCAATTGATCTGAGGAGTCTAAGAAGGACTTTCTTAGTAGTGAATCTTAGAAGATTAGAAAATACTTCTAGAATCCTAAAGCCTATTTACACAAAGACAAATTCCAAAGAAAAGGATAAGATAGAGGATGACACAAAGCCTAGCATAGTCTCCCATCCTCAATCACCTTTTTCCAAAATTACCAAAATCCAGAGCTTCCATCACTACAAGAAAAATAGGATCTTCCAGAGCTCTGTTCTCCCATCTTCCCCATTTTTCTGGCAGCCCAAAATTATTGGTCTAGACCATGCCTTTCATTCTCCGGCTGGCTTCACTTCTAGAATGGCAGGCTTCAACCTTTTTCCCTTCCATCCGTAGTGGGTAACTTCGATCGGCCTCCTCTGTTTCTACGGCTCTGGCCACTTTTTCTGGCCACTGGGGTTGAGTAAGGCCATCGTCCTCCCTTCAACCACCATCGATCAGCCGTGCAGTGACCCCCCTTCAGCTCATCTTCATCCTCTACTTCCCGAACAAAGAGTAGGTATATATAATATCTTCTATTCTTTCTTTCATTTTTGAGTGAAAAAGGGGGGTTTCTTATATAAAAAAGAAAGTAGTAGTAATTCAAACCAATTTATTGTACAGTACATTCTGGTTTAAGTCTAGCTTGTTTACCAATTATCCATTTTTTTCTCACTAATCTATCTTTATACCAGTGTACATGAGAAAAGTATTGGGTAATATGAATCTACTAAAACACTTTGATATAAAAGCATGATATCTATCTTTTCTTGAACATTTTATGAGAATCTCAACTTGATGCTAAGTGGCTGTAC
>JANHAO010021364.1:0-12528 GCA_026873985.1 Saraca asoca | reverse complement strand
TCAAACGTGCCACAGAACCATCAGGATTGACTTTAACTATAAATACCCACTTACACCCAATTGCTTTCTTGCCAACAGGTAAGTCTACTAATGTCCAAGTGCCATTATTATCAAGAGCAGTCATTTCTTCTATCATAGCGGCACGCCACCCAGGATGGGCCAAGGCTTCACGAACTATTTTAGGAATAGACACAGAATCTAACATGGCAACAAAAAAGCAAGAAGGAGTAGACAAGTGATCATAGGAAACAAAAGAAGCAATGGGATAAGTACAATGATGTTTACCTTTTCAGAGGGTGATAGGAAGATCACTAAAAGCTGGATCTGTCAATGAAGTGGATAGTGGAGGACATGAATATCAACCTACAGCATGTGGGTGCCGTCTATTGTAGACATGAACAATAGGCAGCAGAGTGGATTCTAAAGTGGGTGCAGGAGTACCTGAAGGGGGTTTGGAATAGGGTACAATATAGATCAACAAATCATCTTCCTCTCCCTAATAATGGGTAAGAGGGGAAAAAGAAAAAAAATGGAATATCTTTGTGAAAAGTAACATATGTGGAGACAAGATAATGATTGAGTGTGAGGGTAAAGCATCTATACCCTTTTTGTAGATGAGAATAACCAAGAAAGAAGCACTTAAGAGATTTAGGGTCAAGCTTAATAAGGGGAGGCCAAGTGTCCCGAACAAAACAGGTACTACCAAATATGCGAAGTTCAATAGGAAATACAGGTTTGGATGGGAAAAGAATAGAATAAGGGATTTCTCCATCAAGAACTAAGGATGGCATTCGATTAATCAAGAAACAAGCAGTAGAGACAACATCAGTCCAAGATGGTTTTGGAACGTTCATTTGAAACAAGAGAGCTCTAGCAACCTCTAGCAAATGTCTATTGTTTTGTTCAGCAACCCCATTTTGGGCCAGTGTGTCAACACAAGATGACTCATGAAGGAAGCCATGCTGAAGCATGTAAGACTAAAACGGTTTGGATAAGTATTCTTTGGCATTATCACTTCGCAAGGTTTGTACAGAAACATGAAATTGTGTATTTATTTTAGCACAAAAATTATAGAAATGTGAAAATACCTCAAAACAATTTTTCATTAAATATAGCCAGGTAACACGAGAGTAGTCATAAACAAAAGTAACAAAATATTTAAAACCAATTTTGGACAAAGTAGAATAAGGACCCCAAACATCGGAATGGACTAACGCAAATGGGAACACAGCCCGTTTATTAACTCTAGACCCTAAAGGAAGAGGGTGATGTTTGGCAAACTGACATGACTTATAATACAAAGACAATAAATGCTAAAACTGGGGACAAAGTTTTTTTAAAACTTAGAGAGATGGATGGCCCAACCAACAATCCATCTCAAAAAGAGACGATGAATGAGAACACATTAGAGACCTTGGCAATTGAGTGTCAAGCCTATAAAGACCTCCAGATTCATGACCTTTAATAATAATCCACTTCATTGTAAGACCCTAAAAAATACAATGGTCAAGAAAGAATGAAACACTATAATTCAAGGTGTGAGTAAGTTTACTAATGGAAATCAGATTGAAGGAAAAATCAGGTAAATGCAATAGTGAAGGTAACGAAATGGATGGGCTTATGTCAACAATGCCATACCCAATGACACGTGAAGTAGACCCATTAGCTATAGTAACATGAGACAAAGAGGCATGGGTATGAAAAGTGGAAAAAAGACTCGGATTACCTGTCATGTGGTTTGACGCACCAGAATCAATGACTGAGTTTGATGATTAAGAGAAGAAACATGTAGTGGAGTTGCCTGTATCAGCAAAAGCAGTAGTAGGAGTAGGGGTTTTCAATGATTCTTGATACTGAATGAATTAGGCAAATTCATCAACAGAGACTATAATAGTCTTATCAAACAATGATGCAACATGGGTAGATTGTCCTTTGTTATTCTTATTCTGAAGCTTTCTGCAAGTATGTTTCGTATGTCCCATTTCATGGCAGTAAAAATACTTAACTTCTCCTGACTCTTGACCTCGAGCCTCCACATTCCGATCGTGATTATTTAATCCACCTCGAGAACCACCATGAGCACCACTGTGAGAACTACCACAACTGACTAGAGCACTATTACTAGCAATAGGCTAAGTATTTTGTAGAGTTTTTGTTCGAAGAACTCTGGCAAAAATTTCCTGCAAAGAGAAGATTTCAAACTCGAAAAGAATCTGACACTTGACAGCTTCAAATTCTGGGCAGAGGCCAATCAAGAAACTCAAAACTGCCATCTTCTCCCTTTAAGCTTGTTAAACTCGGACATCAGGGCTAAATGGGAGTAGCATATTGAGTTCCTTATAGGTTTTCTTGAATTCCATAAAGTATGCAATGAGAGACTTATCTTGCTATTCTCTCGATAAAAGGACTTGCATACCTTGTAGGTACGAGATATGTTTCCCTTCCTAGAATATAAGAAGTCCAAATACTCCATTAATTCCTTCACAAACTCACAATGATATATCAGACCAAGCACCTCAGTATCAATGAAATTACGGATCTGTAAGAATAATCCTGCATCATCTCAAAGCCAAGCTTGCCAAGTATCATCAATAGGAGGGCAAAGGTAAGATGATCGTCTTTCTTAATACTCCACAGATAATCCCAAATAGTCTTACTCCAATCCAAGTAGTTGGAGCCATTGAGTTTATGTTCAATGATTTTTGTCATCATAGGAACCACTTCAACCATAATTGTAGGTTTATTGTCAATGGAACAATAATTGAACAGAGGAGATGAATAGCACCCACACCAAAGAAACTCATAGAGGAAGACACCAAAAAATCACCTAAACAGACTAGTGACATGACAGGACAGTCGACGAAGGGGAGTAGAAATGGCAGGTACCGGTCACGTGCCCTCACACGTCGAGGCATGGCTTGCAAGGTAGAAAACACAAGTGATGCGTGGCTATCACACATGCGTTAGACGGTGGTTTTGGAAACAAATTTTTAGAAACCCATTCTTGATACCATGTAACAAAGACAAGGTATGCTAGAAAAGGATCATTTGATTCACATAGAATGTACAATATATATATAGGAGTAGAGAGAAAATTATGGAGAAATAATAGCTAACAAATCCATATCTTCTAGTTAATTACATTCCTATAATTAAGCTCCTATTAACTAGGGAATATTATCCTATAATTAAGCTCCTATTAACTAAGGAATATTTGCACAATCTGTTACAATCCATAACACTTGTCCCTGTGCCTTTAACTCCCATGCTGGGTTTGAGATTCGAGACTCAGTTATCAAAAGATTCCCAGTTCATGGCCCTTTGAAATAGTTCAGGGGTCTCTTCATTTTGCATGTTTCTTACGGCCTCGGCTACTCCTTCAAGGTTCCCAATTGCTATCTCAATTGCATCAAAGTGTTTAGCAGACGTCATTTTCTTAGACATAGTGGCGTATAAACAAGATGCAGTGGAAAATAAAGAAATGTAGACTTAATCACGCTCCAATACCAACTGTCAAGGTCCGAAAGCTCAATTAGTAGCATGTGCGGGGCTTAGACTCTTCGTAACTCTTTACTTGGCATTTAATCACTTAGTACCTGAGAATAAGCCAGCCAATCAGTCATACACCTTCTAAGTTTAAAAAATAACAGACAACACCCACCATTTCATAGCACATTGAGTCAACCATAAGCAACAAATCACATAAAGCACATAGCAACCAAATCACGTAAAAAGACAACCAAGTCATTCACATAGACATTCAAGATGTGTTCATGCAATTCAAACAATGCATATGAATGCAGCCAAAAGTAAAGAAATTCTGTGGGACAATATTTAATTGAAGAGGGGCTACTTCTTTTATTCACATTTAAGAGCCTCGATTACAAACTCTCTAGTGTGCAGGGGAGGCTATGGCCACACACTCGATCCCCTAGACAAGTGCCCCGGTGCCCACCCTAGGTCGCTGGACACTTCCCCCTAAAGAGCATTTTGAGCCATATTCCTAGTGGTAGGAGTAGGCATACTTTTTCCCAATTGACATAAGGACTTTTCTCTCAACTCCTAAGGTTTTTAAAGCGCCATAACACATTGACATGAAGATAAAAATCCAACGATCATGGCCATGTACTTTTCTACTTGTACTAGACAAGTTACCTTGGTCAAAATTATATAAACACCCTTAAAATGGGAAAAATCAAAAAAATAATCTACATGAGCATTTTCCTCCAAATTCGTGCCACATGATCTTCTCTTCATGCTTGATTTTTGTGCTAGGTTTTGTCCAAATCCGAGCACGTTTGCCTTACCAAATTTAGGTCACAAGTCCCTAACTGTGAAACCAGTGCTAGTCATCACAGGTGCCAAATATTCCCTTATCTCTCTAAAATCTTGTTAAGCTATGGATTTGAAACTTGGCCCTACTAACCATTATATTATCATACATTCCCTGCAATTTGTATATAGAGCTTGGTCTTATTTTTTTATTGAAACCAGAAATAGGCTGGCCGTGTTGCTACAGTTTTAATTCCCCCCTTTCTTTTTAATTGTCAGGCTTTATGCTCATCAAAAATGCTCTTGTTATTTCCCACTAAAATGAGTGAGAATCTAACATACATCTATAAATTTATCATTTCATTGAAATGAATCACTTTAATTTTTGGCAGCTACACAAACTATTTTTTTATTTAGACCTTATAACATATTAATCTTAATATTTATAAAATAAAACTACTTGTATGTGATATCATATACAATATTCTCTTAATGTATATAACAAGTAAAATTTAAATAAGTAAACAAGTAAGGTAACAAAGAAGGTGGGTTGCGAGATAAAATAAGTATAATTATTAGAACTAATTATATTAGCATAATGAAAAAAAATCCTCTTATTGCATAAGGTTGGGCTTGGGTAAGGGTTTTTACGAAATTAAGATGTTTTTATGTAATCTAACCAAGCTTGATCATTTTTTAAAATAGATATTGTTGATAGTCAAATTTGATAAGCCTAAATTTAGTCAACCAGAGAGTTCAGAAGACCCAAACTGCAAATCGATTGTCAGGAGAAAGAGAGATGGATAGACGAAGAACAAGAGGGAGCCTGGAGTTTTTTAATGTGGTTCGATTAAAACCAATGGTATTTGTTCCTACGTCCACGATAGTATTATTTCTAAAAAAAAGTTTGCAGAGTATGTGTCTATTGGGTATTTAAATATGTTTATGCAAGTTTGTGCTAGGATTTTCTAAAGAGTCTCCCTATGTCAGTTCTTAGATTCATCGATTCTCTCTTCTCTACAATAATCTTAACTCCTTTTTATTGTGAGTGGGGTATTACAATTGTAATCTAAAAAGAGAAAGAATAATAATAAATTAATTTCAAGTGGACTCCTGCCAGTTGACATCTACAAGTTGGCTATGCAAGTCGGTCCTGTTCTCGAGTTTAACCAAAGTGAATTCTCTGGAAGATGGATGAGGTGGAATGTTTTGACTAGTAGGCTAGAGCTCATTGTCAATCGACCTAGAGCCATAACCTTGACCTTTGTTTCACGATTTGAGCTCATAACTTGTGATCTGGTGACTTTGTTCAGTGACCTCAATCTTGGACAAGCTAGGCCTCTTCTAGTTAGACTCGTCTGTTAGACTTTTACTAGCCCATTTATATGGTGCTAAAAAATACCCATAACAGGTATCCAAAATCCAACCTTGTTTAACTAATTTTAATATTAAATTTATAACATATAATAATAATTTTATAGAGATGCATAACATATTATAGTTGATATATATAGAAAAATGATGAAAAGAAAATCATTATAATGTATTAATGATATCTCAATAAAATTAGGAATAAAATTACAAAAAAAAAAAACAATTTGAAATATTAAATTATTAATTTTGTTTATAATTGCATGGATTGAATCATAATTTGTTAATTTTAAGAAGTGTATTTTGTATTACTCTCACTAAAATCATGCGTTAGAAATGAGACTGAAAGTCGAAACTCCTTTCACTAAAAACTTACACTCAATTAAAAGATTAAACTGGGGGATGTAGGGTGTTAAATGATTTAGCATTAAGCAAATTATATAAAACTAACATAATTACCAATATAATTCATAGTTTATTTCACAATAATTTTTTACAATTACACACAATATGATTTGAATTAAAAAAATCTTACAAATATTTAAAACAATTTAACTTTTATTATACTATATCCATAATTTAAAATTAATTGTTAACCTAGAATATACTTAAACAAGTAATGTTACATGGGGCCAATTAGTGGTAAGTCTCATATTTATTTATATTTTTAGAACTTATTCTACCTTAAATAATTTTATTTTGCTATGTCATCGATTAGAAAATTTGAATATAAAATCTTTAATAAACTACTTGAATTCTGTTATGGATAAAAATTGGCTTTGAATAACAAGTTAGTAAGGGCCCAGTAGATGCTAAGTCACCCAACTCACTGAAGACATCCAAGGGGCACTACCTCATGTATCACTGGAAGGTGATGCAGCGAGATCATAAGAAGTCCAGCTCATTAAGCAACTAACCATCCTCTTCGAGCTCGCCACACTAAGAAGCAATACTGAGCTCACTTAGCAGCCCCCGAGCTGAGAACCTTTGCTCGAAGAGAACAAGCATCTCGCCCAGCTAAGAGCTTAGCAAGGATGAGTGATGGACAATACCTATACCAGCTCATAACCGACAAAAGGGGCCCACTCCACAGAAAGCAGCCTACATCAACCGGATTGCAGAAGTTCTACTGTCTTTTACATATATTTCTTGATGTAACAGAACTATAACTTGTAATCATTACATGTAACCCTTACTTTATAAATAGGAAATTATTGTTAGAAGAGGAGGAGGCCAAAAAAAAAAACAATAAGGCAGAGACTCTGTAAAAAGTTTTTCAATATAATAAAAACTCCACTGTGGACATAGGGTCTGGTACCACCCAGATTTAGCTGAACCACGTTAAAATACTATCCCTGCTCGTCCTCCTTCCTCTCCTTCTCCCTCTCCCTCCATCCTCGTGCTTCAAAAGATAGCCTTGGGTCCAAGAATTCATCTCCGTTGACCGGAGTTTGGGTTAGAACCAAAATCCACCATCAAAATTTTTGTGCTGACTGTGGGGACCCATCTACTTTCTGAAGTGTTCCTTGCAACTATAATGGCGAGAGGAAGGACCATGAGGATTTCAAACACTCTAGTTGCATAGCCGGCAGACATTCCCACTGCTGAAGCTCACCATCAGCAAAATGACTCCCTCAGAATAGGAGAGACACAAGCGTCTCACCAACCTCAGCAAGCGCTTGAGGGTATGGTAAAAGAGTTGACTAAAACTATGAAAGCACTAGCATAGACACAAGCCTAAGGTGCACAAAGACAGGAAGAAATCATGGCGTAACTCTAGCAACTCCATAAAGACACTTGGAAAGAAACTCACAAAGATCGTGATAGTTAGCGACTGGGGCCTCACAACGAGCGGAAAGCTCCACCCTTCAACCCGAAACACGGGACTTGATAATGGAAGAAGTCTTCCAAAGGTTGAAACAACTAGAAGAGTGCCCGCGACCTTAAAGTAACCAATCTCACTATGAGAAAAACTCACCATTTTCTGTGGAAATCGAAATGTAGCCCTTCCTGTAGAAACTCAAAGTGCCCACAATCCTATTGTATGACGGGAATAGCGATCTGAGCGACCATTTGGATGCATTCAATATCCTGATGGACCTTCAAATAACTGACCCCTAGTCAAATATCGTTTCTTCCTGACTACATTAGGAGAAATACCTCAGGCATGATTCAAAAATCTCCCAGCTCATAGCATCAATAGTTAGGAAGAATGCCAAAAAAGATTCATTGATCAATACCGGGCATTGAAAAGGTAGTTCGCACCTCCCTATCATCTTGCAATGATCTTTCAGCATAAGGACGAATCGCTAAAAGCTTATATAGCTGGGTTCAAGCATAAAGCCAACTTCGTAGAAAACCCCTTAGAGGAAAGCATCTTAATGGTAATCTCAGTGGGACTCCGCAAAGATGGAAAGCTGTGCAAAAGCCTCTATAAGTCCTCAGCTTAAGATCTCGTTGAATTCTATGACCAAGCTGTCAAGCAAATAAGATAGGAAGAAACCTTTGGAATGAAGGAACCTAAGCAAAAAGTGGACGCCAGTGGTCCCACTATGAGCAAAAAGAGAGGTGATTAGAGTCGCAGTCACAACCCCAATCCACAGCTCACAAAGAAGGCAAAGCCTTAGCGATCTAGAGGTTGCTTTGAAAGCTATAATATTCTATCGGATACGTAAGATAGGATTTTTGCCACGGAAAGGCATAATGAAGACTTTAGGAGGCCTAGGCCAATGAGAGCTTCCATCAAGTCCAAATATCCGAGCAGATTCTATGCTTATCATAATAAGGTCAGACACACCACCTCAGAATGTTGGGCACTAAAAGATGCCATAGAAGACCTCATCAGAAGAGGCCGATTACAGGATTATGTGGTGAAGATGTCAGGAAAACAAGCTCAGCAAACCTAGCGAATTACTGATCGAGAGCCATTGCATTCCATTAGAACTATATTCTAATCCTGTAACGTTTTCTTGAGATTAACCATAACCTTGAAATCCCTTTGTGAATTGCCCAGCAGAATGTTGTATAAGAAATAACCACTTTACATTAAATCAATGTAATTCATAGTTGATTGGCTAAAATTCAGGAACGCTACCCAACTAGGGATGAGTTTTTCACCATCGTAAGGATACATCTGGGGGTGAAATGGCATGAAGCCTACCTCGTCGATACATCTAGGGTAAGCCACATCCCACAAATCAGGAGTGAAAGAATACAAGTTCCCTGATCCGAGTAACAAGATTGCTGTCTCGCTGAGCAACTAGATTGCTGCAAGACTGAGCAACGAGCTTGTTGTAGTACGGATACGTGATCTCACTCAGCAACGAGCTATCCTCTTACCACAAAAACTCATCCAAGGGTGAGATGGCCTAAAAGCCTACCTCACGACAATGAAAACTAAACCGAGGGTGAGACGGCCTAAGAGCCTACCTCATGACTATGAAAACTAAACCAAGGGTGAGATGGCCTAAGAGCCCACCCCGAGAAACAAAAACTTGCTCGAGGGTGAGACAACACAAAGCCTACCTTAGCAAACACACTCAAACCCAATAATGAGCTGCGAGCTCACCACAGCGTGAGGATGCTGAAATAAATTCATTGCAGCTCTCATGCAACTAAGTATCCACAACTAACATGCAGATAGAAGATCACAGGTCACATGCGACCTCTTGCTAGACACAGCTTATATGTATCTTGACTATTGCTCATTACGAACCAGGGCAATCAAATGACAAGAACAGCTAAGAGTTAAAGACATGGCCAATTGGTCAAAGAAACATTTCATTAATCTATAGAAATATACATACAATGGTGCACAAAGCATCCAATACAACAAGAGTTATGTAGAAAAGCTCCTACATTAAAAAGACCTCATTCAGCGGGGTAAAATTACATTAGAAGATGAAGAAATGTAGAAACAAAAGGCAAAAAGCCTAATACTACCATTCCAGCAAGAAAGCAAAGAGCCGACTACCTGGAGGCGAACTCCCACCAGTAGGAAGACTAGCAACTCCACTCCTATAGTCTTCACATCCCCCTCCAGTGGTTCCTCCTGGAACAGACCCAGTGTAATTCAAAAAGGCACCAAGAGTCCGGCCGACAGAGTTAGATTCTATGGAAAGACCTGGAGGAGATAATCTAAGATCTGCACAAGACTCCTCAGGAGCCCACAAGATAAATCCTGTTGGAAAGCCATGTGCGATAGACTATCCGCACCTCCAAACATCCTACAATAGGCCATCCATGCCTCAAAAAGCTTTGCCAGAAGCCAAGTTACTAAAAACGCAAGGGGCTCAATTGCCTCCTTCATTAAACTCTCTTGTGAAAAGGGGAGAAGATCCTTAAGGTATAAAAAGACCAGCTTGGTCCACCAAAGAATCTAAAAGATATCTGGCTGATCTTAATCGAATGGCTTGGAGCAAACAGAAGTGCCATGCCAACGGTCGGAGATTATAAACAGAAAAAAACATGGTTTGAAGCAGAGTGAAAAGATAGAAAATAAATCTAAAATGACAATTTAGCCAGGTAAAGACTTTGACTAAGAATACGGACAAAGCCTCAGAAAAATCATAACTCCTAATCCGTAAAGTGAACTGAGAGTTAGGGGGCTTATGTTATGGGTAAAAATCGACTTTGAAGAATAAGTCAGTAAAGGCCTAGCAGACGCTAAGTCACCTAGCTCGCTAAAGACATCCAGTGAACACTACCTTATGTATTGCTAGAAGGTGACGCGGTGAGATCATGAGAAGTCCGGCTCATCGAGCAACCGACCATCCTATTCGAGCTCACCATACTAAGAAGAAATACTGAGCTCACTAAGTGAGCTACAATAGCAGCCCCTGAGCTGAAAACCTCTGCTTGAAGAGAACAAGCACCTCACCTAGCTAAGAGCTTAATGAGGCTGAGTGACGGACAATACTTATACCAGTTCATAACCAACAAGAGGGGTTCACCCCGTAGAAAGCAGCCTGCAACAACCGGATTGTAGGAGTTCTACTATCTTTTATATTTATTTCTTGATATAACAAAACTGTAACTTATAATCATTACACGTAATCTCTCCTTTATAAATACAAAATTATTGTTAGAAGAGGAGGAGGTCGAAAAAAAAAAACAATAAAGCAGAGACTCTATAAAAAGCTTTTCAATATAATAAAAATTCCGTCGTGGACATAGGGTCTGGTACCGTTCAAATTTAGTTGAATCACGTTAAAATAATGTCCCTGCCCATCCTCCTTCCTCTCCTTCTCCCTCTTCCTCTATCCTCGTGCTTCAAAAGACAACCTTAGGTCCAAGAATTCATCTCCGTCGGCCGGAGTTTGGGTCAAAACCAAAATCCACCGTTAACAAATTCCTAATAAGATCTAATAACTTATTCTCTTATTTAAATTTAAGACTCTCGTAAACCTTCGCTACACCATTAAAAAAAAAAGAATTAAGCATATAAAATGTGTCTATCAATTTCTAGATTTTTGAAAGGCTTTTCATTTAGTTTTCAATTTTTTTTACAAAAAACATATTTTATAATAAGGCTTTTCATATATTTATGGTAATTAAAGGGAACACATAAATGTGCGATTAGCCGAAGGGAAACATTTCCTTAGTCATGACATTGTTCTCCTCTATAAAGTTAAACTATTTTCACATTATATTGTTAGTTTTTTCATCTTTTCACAAATAAATTATGTTTTATAATAAATAATAATATTTTAAAAATAAGACTGGATAATGAATTAGAAAAATTATCGAGTCATTCATTTGATTAAATTAATGATAAAATTAAATGATATGAATATAAATTTATTAAAAAAATTAAATAATAATTAATCTATACTGTAAATATAAATTCATATTTTAAAAATAAAAAATTAAAAAAAGAAGTAAATTAATAAATTTTTAATCAATTAAGTGTTAAATTTATTTTTATATTATTTTTTATTACATAACTTATTAGATAAAAAAATTACTAACCAATTTTATGATTTTTTTAATCATATCAATTCGATCATTAAAATAATTTTTTAAATTAATTTAAATCTGATGATATAATAGTTAGTGATGACATTAGTCAAATCATTGGATCCTATCCAAATTTAAAAAACAGATAAATAATACATTATCTATTATAGAGAAAAAAAAACAATTGCACTAGGTACACTAATTCAATTATGAGAAATATTAATGTATAATTTTTTATTGGATATTACTATATTTTTTGTTCTTTGTTTAAGGGTATTCTTGCTCTTAGTTCACATAGGAAAAATGTATTAAATGAAAAAGAAAAATCTCCTACTAGGAATTTAGGGTGTGTTTGATTCTGTTTTTGTTTTTGTATTTTTAAAAATTGTTTTTGAAAACTATGTTTAAAAATTGTTGTGCAAAATAAAAGTATAAAAAAATCTGTTTGATAAATTGTTTTGAAAACAATTTTTAGATAGCAAATAACAAAAAACTTGTTTGGTAAAATTGTTTTGAGAACAAGTTTTAAAAATAAAAAAACAGAAAACTCATTTGATATGAAGTTTTTTTTTTTTAATCTTTATGATGATTTTAATTTTGTAAATAAGTTATAGTAATGTTTAATGAGAATATGAGAATAATAAATAATTAAAAATGAAAAAATTATTATAAAATTTAATATAATATTGATATGACATTAATACTTTTAAATATATAGTTCTGAAATAAACATCATTTATAGTTGTTCATATTAATCATAAGTGGTGCAAAAGTAACATTAACAATTATATAAGTTAATATGTATAAACTATTAAGTAGAATTGTTATATTCTATCTACATTCAATTTGAAATATAGTCACCATAAAACTTAACATACTTTATAAAAAAATGGATTACATTTTCTAAGTTTCTCACTTTATGGATAC
>JANHAO010021363.1:0-12607 GCA_026873985.1 Saraca asoca | reverse complement strand
ATAAAAATAGAGAGGAAATAGGAAAGAAATGGCCAGCAATTGAATGCAAGATGAAAGAACAAAACCTCAACATTAATCTTCAAGTTTGTAGCCCCTTGGACTGGTTACAGCTAGCCTTCCATGGAGGCATGAAAAATATAGAAAAAAGGAGAACAAAAGTTTGCTCTCTACACCAAAGAAAACTAAGCTAAACTATCCTAAAAACTCACTAAAAACTAAAGCAAAAAAAAAAAACTTCTCTACAAATGGTTTCACCCGGGTAAAAAGGAGGAGAAGGCAGCTGCATAGGTGAGTAGGCATGATGGCTATCTAGTTGGCAGCCACTGCTTTCTGCATGCTGTGTATTTTGTAGACTACTTCTCAAGCTTTTCTTGTGACTTTTCATCCTCCAGCTGGCTAAGTGTTTGCTAGATCAAAGGATGGTGCAATGGGCTTAAAATCCATGCCAATTGGGGCATTGAAAGTCCAATTCTACAGAGCCCATTTTATCAGCATTTTTGTCACGAATTGCAGCTCCATTTTGACACCAAATTTGATGTTTTCAAGTCTTAAAGTCTTCATAGGAAATGTGGTTTTATGTCTCAGCTTAGATTTGGGCTTTGTTTCACCTTAATTGGACCTATATAGCTCCGGTTATTGTCAATTGAATACACAGAGGTCAGCTGCCCGAGACAGTATTTTGGCAGCATTCTGGTGTCATATTCAACTCCAAATTTAGATAGCCAATTGTGTGATTCAGCCTTGGAGGTCTTCATGAAAGTTGTAGATCCATATCTTAGAATTCCTAAAATACAAAAATAACATCAATTGGATAAGTGTAGCTCAAGATATAGCCAGATTACAGAAACTACTCAATATGGTCAATTATGCAAAATTTTCTAATATGATGTCAATTGACACAAAATCACAAATACACACAAACACAACTAGAGGTAAGCAATTTTGGACCTTAAAATGCTAAGTATAAGGACAAATAAATACATGAAATATTGTGTTATCACACTTCTACAAGAGTGAAAATTTTAAAGCTATTTGAGCTTAATAAGATTCATTACTACCTCAACATATCTGAGCAATTCAAATGATCTTTTATCAAGTTTGAAGAGAATTTCACACTAGATGTTTGAGATCTTCATCTCAAACTTTGGTATTGTATTTCTTACCATATTTCTTGATTACCTTCTAGATTTTTAGATTAATAGGAATCTGTTTATTTGTCTTTAACGATTTCTAGATTGATAGGAATCAGAGATACAAAAGAAAAGGTTGATCTTCCCTTTACATCTTCTCTAGTTGTAAGGTTAATTACAGCTGGTTGAAGATTGTAAAGAATTCTTTGAATATCTCTTGGTTATAAGGTTGATCACAGTCTATAGGAAATAGAAGAATTTTTGTATCTGTAGGTCTAGTAAGAGCCCAGGGAAAATCTTATTGTAAACTGGTTACAGGAGCCCAATTTAATTCTTGTGATTTTGAACAATAACGGAGACTATCTAGTTGAGGATTGTCTAATGGATGTAGACTTAAATTGCGGTTTTAGTTTAAGTAGAACCACTTTGAAAATCCTTGTATCTTTATTGTTTCTTTACAATTTCTTTATTATTCTTTACTGCATACTTGTTCACTACTACATTCTACAATTTTGCAATTCTACTATTCTACTAAAATTGTTAATCTATTTTTAATATACTCTCATATAATCTTGTTAATTGTTTAATTGAATCTGCAATACCACATCACATCAAATTAGTAACTCCAATATATTCCTGATTATTCAATTAAGTTTCTTGATAACTAAATCAACTTCCAAAGGCAATTTTTATTTGAAGACTTCTGCTTTGCAAATCAAGATAGAATCCAAATTTATTTTCAAACACAGTATATAAATTTTACTAGCATAAAAAATGGGAAGATCGTTTTCATTCTTGATATGTTTTAAGACCAACAAGTTTAACCTACCTTGGTGTAATTAGTCCACTAACATTGGTGTGAGTAAACTCTAGAACATATTGTCTTTTGGTTTTGTCTCCATTTATAACTCTAGCAAAGAGTTTTCTTTTTCTGTAATTAACATAGTACCAAAATCATATAAGTCTAAATTATGAAGAACTTCTTCCTTTTGTCAATCTTCCCATCTTTTCTCTAAAGATATATCCAAGACACCTATGCTATAACAATGAAGACCTCTCATCCATTTTACCCCCTTTTTTGGTTTCAAAATGCAAACTGTATCCATATCGGTTCAAAGCAACAACTAAGATCTAATTTCTTCTCATGGAAGGCACATAAAAAATATCTCTTAACTCTAAAACATGACCAGAAGCTACTATTTTTATATACTCTACTTTCACTTTATCTCTATTTCCTAATTTGACTATCAGCTCTCCATCACCTAGCTTCCTCTTATCTCTTAGTACCTTGTTTCTTTTTCTCAATCCATTTCTATTTTCTGTCTTCTTATGCCCATACTTCTTACAATACCTACAGTTCACCTTGAATAAAGACCTCTTGGGTCTATAATGTCAGGTATTCATATCAAATTTCTTCTTCTTAAAACTAGGTTTCCCTTTGTTATCTTTCGTATGTGACTTATCCCCACACTCAGCACTTGATCCGTGTGAAATGAAGTGCTCATTGTAAACCTTTTCTTTCTTCATGTCATCTTCTGCTTAACTGACAATAGAGATCATCTCATTGTTATTCCACTCACCCTTATAGGTGTGATATGATGTCTTGAGAAGATCAAATAAAGTAGAAAGATATTTCAAGGCATGTCATATTAGATAACTATCTCTTAAGCCTACTTTCATAGCTATCAAACCATTATAGTAGTACACCAGCTTCATGATGTGTTCACGGACTCCAATAACACTATCATAAGTAATTTTCTCTAATAGTTAGAGGTAATGTCCTTTCTTGGCCTTATCAAACTTCTCAAGTTTCTCTACTACAAAGTCCATAAAGGCTTCAACATTCAAAGAGTCAGCAATGTTTTGCCTGATGGTCTTATCCATAGAATACTTCATAACCATCAAGCACACTTTATTCAAGTGTGTCCACTTTTGATGAAGAGCCCTTTGCGTAGCAATAAAGTTCTCATCAATCATCGGCTTCTCTTATCTCAATGTCAAATCCAAGTTGATGATTGCTAGATATAATTTCAACAACTCAATTCAGTCCTTATAATTGGTCTTATTTAGTATTTTCATTGAAGTTAATTGCATAGGCAATAAGAATTGAAAGAAAAAAAAAATAATTTATGAAATCAATCATAAATTCCTATATTGTATATTTAACATAGTCATGCTATAAAATTTTCTTATAAACTATGCAATATCTAAACAATATCACACTACAAAACCTAACATCGATAGGATATATACGATTATATATTATAATACAAGGATCAAATATCATATTCCTAAAATTCAATACTGATAAAGTATTCAAAATTCTAAAAACACAATATTTAACCCTAACTCTCATATTATCGCCAACAAACTATTTTAATATTATCACACCGATAGGATATAAATATTATTAACATAGTATTCTTTTAGATACCAAACCATATAATTTAAATTTCTATAGAATTTTATGCAACTAGTCCCATAATAGGCGGATACAGAATTATATAAAATTTTATGACATAATATAAACAATTCCTAAATGATAATAATTCCATATACATAATCATATAAAATTAATTTAATATCCAAACAGTAATATATCATTCTAGAAAAATTTTATATAGTAGCACAACATGTAGGAATTATATGATAAAATTTTTAGACCCAGATAGTATCAAATTTACATTCAAATAAATTGAACAAAAAATAAACAAAAAATTTTTATATCCAAAAATTCTGAAAAAAAAAAATGTCCAAAATTACTGCCTCTGGAGAGTGGAGGCGAACGGTTCTTAAACCACCGTCAAGGCAATGCATGGGCCTCACATGCCGCAATGAAACTGGGCTTCGCACTCATCCGCACTAGCTAGCCTTCTTCCTTACCTGTTTTGTTGGTTATCACGTCTGTGTAACCCATTTTATATCTAGGTGCAATCTAGTTCAAATTGATGCATTTTTATCTAAATTCTTATATGGGTTTTCATCATAAAATCCATCTAATACTAACCCATTAATTAATTTGATAAAAAAAATGAAAAATTTTACTTCAATTTTGGCCAAAATAATTGAAATTGTGACATTGTATTTTTATTCAAAATTTTATTTTTTGATCGAATTAAATTGTGAATTTATTTAATGTAATGATTTGAGATAAAACCATGAATCAATTTAAAGAAAATTATACAAATTATTTCGAACTTAATAAGGAAACTAAAGAAAGCACCCAAAACAATTTTTCCAAAATTTCCTCAGCTCAAAAACACGATCGTATGCCTCTGTGCTTGCATACTCCAATTCTCAATTTGCATTTAGTATGTGCTCAGATGGAAGAAAACTAAAGCATGCAATGCCTCAGAGATTTCAAAACTTATGATTATTATAAACAATATAATGGTCCCACACGTTATTCGATATTAAATCAGATTAAGGTTTGCCATTACACATCAATTTACTTGTGTAAACAGTGAAGAATTTTTTTTATTAAAGAAATTTTCATGACTGAACCCGAAAGTAAAATCAAATAATATTTCAATAAATTTGCATAAAATTTAATCACTTAACATGACGTAATAATTAGTTCTAGTACTAATCACAAAAATCACATTACAAATTAAATAAATTATCCAAATCTGATTTATCATGTTACCTAATATAGATAAAATGCAAACTGATAACAATGTTAATAATATAAATTAATTACTTAATTTATGAAAGTTAAAAATCCATTAAGTTTTATAAGCACTAAATGTCATAAATTTACTTCCCACAATCTCTAATAGTTTATGGGAAAATGCATATGCAAATTTTGATGGAAAGACATCGGGAAACTAATTTAGGATGAGAGTAAAAATCTACCTTGTATATATTAAATCTGACTTGGCTTAACTAATCCATCACAAGAAAGTCTAATTACAAAAATTACATGTTCAAAAATCATTTTAAGCCTCACAATATTACCACTTAATATGTATGAATTTGTTCATAATATTATTATGAGCATTATCCGGTCCGCCCAGAATGGACTAGACAAGGCCCAAACAGAAGCAAAGCCCAATTGATTGAGAGGCTCGAATCGCTTGACGATGAAGGTCGCTTATTGGGATGCCAATTCGCTACCACGAACCAAAGACGCGGGACTGACCAACACACGATACCAGCTCACTAAGAAAGGAATCAGCTCGCTAAGAAGGGCACTAGCCCGCTGAGTAAAACGCAACGTCCAAACCAGCCTTCCTCAGGTCTACTTCAAGAAGGGTCAGCAATAAGGTCAACTTCTCTAACCAACAAATTACATAATACAAGTCCAAGTCGGATGGATAGCGAGCTGGACACCAGTACGGAAGCCTAGTCACCAGCCTAGAGCACATGCTCCTGACTGATAGCTTAGCCTCCAAAACTGACACATCAACTCCTAATAGTCTAACAATGATTTGCCCAATATTTATTATTAGACGCCAAGCATTTATTGCCTTATGTGGCAAAAATAATCATTTTGATTATAGATTAAATTACACTTGTAGCCCTTTCCTCTTCTATAAATAGGGGAGGAGACCTCTGTATAATGAGTAGTGAAAAATACTGTAAGCAGACACTCTGTCGAAATAGCCACTGAGCTTTGTATTTTTGTTGAGTTGAATGGAGAATCACCACACAAAAGCTAATATAAATCTCTATGGATGTAAGGGCTGATTGGCTTTACCTGAACCACGTGAAAACTTCTGGTGTTTGCTGTTCCTCCTCCCTTTTTCTCTTCTTCTACTTTCGCTAGTTCATTTCTTCGACTTGCAGTTTGGGGTGATTCAAAACTTATACCTATTGACTGGATTTCATCGTCAACATTTTGGCACTAGAAGGAGGGTCCCCATTGCACTTTTTTCATTTCTAATAAACCATTTTGCCTGCAACAGCAAGAGGAAAAACCATCAGAAGTATAGGAGCATCTGCTGGCCAGCCTTAACGTCAAGCACAACCTCAACGGGATTCTGCTGCCCCTATAATGGGTGCTATTGCAAGCATGGCATCTCCCACTCTGTACTAACCTGCTACTCTCGAGCCCAACGGAGTCCAAACTTGGTACTAGTGCCAGGAAGCCTTTGAGAACACTGTGAAGGAGTTGGCAAACATGGTTAGAGCATTGGCCTTGGCACAGATGCAGGGCATACAGAGATAGGTTGGAGTCGTAGCACCAGAGAGGGGACCTCAACAACTAGGGCCCCAGTATGAAGAGCCCGTTAAGAGAGAGCACCAGTGTGCCTGCTTCATTCATCCATCAAATTTACAGTTAAGGTTAGAAGTCCACAGGGTCCATGAGAACGAGAAAGATGACTAGTAAAGTGAGAGCTCGGGTCAAGAAGAGAGCTCCAGTGAAATGGACCATGAACGCAGAACGGATCGACGCTCGTATAGCGGTGAAAATAGCCAAGGGCATAAAACTTTAGACTCCTATTCCCATAACCATCGAGATGAATGGAGTCAGTGAACTACTAGCCATCGGTCTGAGGCCCAAGACCCGGTCATTGAAAAGCTGCTTCAAAGGGTAAAGCAGACCTGTGACCCAGAGCAACCAAGATTCCTATAAGGAAAGAATGCTATTCACTAAGCAGATTGAAACAAGGCCCCTTCCTCGTAGGTTTAAGGTCCCCAACATCCTATTGTATAATGGGGACAGTGACCTGTATAGCCATTTGGATGCATTCAATGTCCAAATAGATCTCCAGACCTCTAGCCCATTGGTAAAGTGCAGAGTCTTCCCTGCCATTCTCGGGGAGACACCAAGAACCTGGTTCAGGAGTCTTCCAGCTCATAGCATCTACAATTTGGAAGAATGCCAAACAAAATTCCTTAACCAATATAAAGCACTAAAGAGGTAGCTTGCCCTATCTTGCCACCTAACGACGATCTTCCAATGAAAGGACGAATCATTTAAGGATTACATCACTTGATTTTGATGTGAGGTCAGCAACGTGGAGAACCCGTCGAATGAAAGAGTCCTCACAGCCATCTCAATTGGACTCTGTAAGGATGGGAAGCTGTACGAGGATATCTATAAGTCCCCAGTCAAGAGTTTAAGCAAGTTTTACGAACGTGTAGCCAAAGAAATTTAATGGGAAGAAACCTTTGGCCTAAAGAAATCCAACCAAAAAAAGGAGGTGAATGGCTCCAATAAGGAAAAGAAGCGGGCTGGGGATAAGAACAATGGAGAGAGCCAGGAGAGTGGCTCCACGAATCAAGTCACAAAAAAGCCTAGAAATGAGCGGTGGCAATGCCAAGGTTGCTACAACAATTATACTATCCTGTCAGATACCCCAGACAGGATCTTCATGACCAAAAGGAGCAATGAGGACTTTGGAAGGCCCAGACCCATAAAAGCTCCCATTGAATGAAGAGACCAAAGTAAATTTTGTGCCTACCATAGTGAGGTCGGGCACAACACCTTTGACTGCTAGGCATTGAAAGATGCCATCAAGGGCCTCATTAAGAGAGATCGCCTGAGGGATTATGTAGTGAGACCCTTAGGATAGCACCCCCATGTCCTCAATAACCAGAACAACATCCGTAGCAACAGGCCTAAGAGCATGAGGAAATTTCTTCAATAAGGACTATTTTCACCATTCACAAAGGACCTCACATTGCTAGCATCTCGAATAGGTCGCATGATCGTTATGTATGAGCAGCAGGCCATATCCTACTTAGAGTCATGCAAAATGCTAGAGGCCCACCAAAAAGGCTAGATTAACCTAAAAAAGAATCACATTCACGAGAGAGGGCGCACAAGGAGTTTGTAGACCTCACAATGACGCAATAGTTATCCTACCAAGATTGGCAATGCTGACGTGAGGAGAATAATGATTAACACTGGAAGCTCTGTCAATGTGATGTACAAAGGATGCTTCAACCAGTTGGGCATGAGCTCAAGCCAGTTAAACCTCCCCTGAACCCCTCTACTATTTCACGGGGATAGGATAGTTCAATAGGTCAGATTAAACTACCACTTACCTTAGGAGATCTGGACCGCCAAGCGACAGTTATGGTGAATTTTTTAATTATAGACTGCCCCTTAACCTATAATGTGGTATTGGGCTGACTTGCTATGAATGACCTAGATGTAGTCACATCCACCAGGACACTTACTATTAAATTCCTAACCCCAAATGGGGTTAGATGCATGCGGGGAGAGTAGCAAATCGCCCGACGCTGCTATGAGGATACAGTCAAACTTAGGACACAAGCCAAGAAAGTACATGTAGTATCTAGAGGAGAACCCAGGTAGTAAGTGCTAAAGGGATTAGCTACGAGCTCGACCCTCGTGAGGTGGACATCAAGCGAGCTACTGGCCTAGTCGAGGAGCTTAAAGAAGTAAAGGTCAGTGAAAAGGATGGAGAAAGATGCCTTAAAGTGGGGAAATGCTTGCCACCTAATGTAAAAGCTAGTTGGATTTCTCCAAGCCAATCTTGATGTCTTTGCCTAGAATCATGAAGATATGGTGGGCATTGATCCTGAGGTTATGTTGCACAGACTTAACATTGACCCCCGATACAAACTAGTCTATCAGAAGAGAAGACCAATGATAGTCGAGCGCTAGACCACATTGAAGGAGGAAGTGGACAAGCTATTGGTGAACAAATTTATTCAAGAAGCTTACTATCCCACTTGGGTTGCCAATCCCGTCCTCGTGAAAAAGAAAAATGGGAAATGGAGAATGTGTATAGACTTTACTGACCTAAGCAAGGCATGCTCAAAAGATAGCTTTCCTCTACTGAGGATTGACCAACTTGTGGATGTGACGGTGGGTCATGAACTCCTTAGTTTCATGGATGCCTATTCAAGGTATAATTAAGTCCTGATGGCCATGGAAGATGAAAAGCACACCTCATTCATTACTGATCGTGGGTTATATTACTACAAAGTAAACACTTTCAGGCTAAAAAATGTGAGAGCAACTTACCAGCGATTGGTGAACATGATGTTCTGTGATCAAATAAGCAAAACAATAGAGGTATATGTGGATGACATGTTGGTAAAGTCCACATAGCTAGCTAACCATGTTCGTCATCTGGATGAAATGTTCCAGATCTTGAGAAGATATCAGATGAAACTAAACCCATTTAAGTGTGCATTTAAAGTCACCTCGGGGAAGTTCCTCAGCTTTATAGTGAATAGTAGGGGGATTGAAGCCAATCCAGAAAAGATTAAGGCTCACCTTGACATGCGATCACCCACTGGAGCCAAAGATGTACAAAGCTTGAACAGCCAAGTCACAGTACTTAGCAAATTCATTTCAAAGGCAACAAACAAATGCATCCTCTTCTTTGACATTCTGAAGACAGCGAAAGTTTGAATAGACACCAAAATGCAAAGTCACTTTCCAAGAGCTTAAGCAATATCTCGGATGAGCTCCACTCTTATCCAAACCAAAAGAGGCTGAGATGTTAATTATGAATTTGAAAGTGTCCCAACACGCCCTCAGTACGGCCTTAATATGAAAAGAAGGAGGAGCTCAGTTCCCTATCTACTATGTAAGCAAGCAACTGCTAGATGCCGAAACAAGGTACACGCTAATGGAAAAGCTCACCTACTGCCTAGTCATTGCATCAAGAAAGCTGTGACCTTATTTTCAAGCCCACAGTATAAGGGTTCTCACCCAATTCCCCTTAGACAAGTCTTGTAAAAGACAAATGCCTTAGGTTAGTTGCTCAAATGGGCTATTAAGCTTGCCCAGTTCAACATTGAATACAAACCCAGGCCGATAATTAAGGGACAAGCTCTAGCTGACCTCATCGTGGAATTCATGAGGCCTATGCGAGAAGAAACAAAAACTTTAGAAGCCCCATGGTGGGAACTGTACATGGATGGGTCATCAAACGATCAAAAGGCTGGAGCAGAGGTACTCCTCATTAGTCCAGAAGGACATAAGATCCTCTGTGCTTTGAGGTTTGATTTTCAAGCTACCAACAATGAAGCTGAATATGAGGCATTGTTAGTCGGACTACAGTTGGCCAAGGAAGTGTGAGTTGAAAGGTTAAAGATCTTCAATGATTCATAGCTTGTTGTCTACCATGTGAAGGGTGAATATCAAACTCGGGGGTCGAAGATGACTAAGTATCTTTGGAAAGTCCAAGAAGCATTAAATGCTTTCTAACTATACGAAGTCAACCAAGTCACGCGAGCTCGGAATATGCATGTAAATGCCTTGGCTTGCCTAGCTACAATAGAGGATATTAACTTCTTGGGAGCACTCCCAGTCGAGACTCTTTCATCCCTGAGCATTGAATAGGATGACATCGTGATGGCAATTACCAGATCATTGGAATCCTAGATGAATCCAATCCTGGACTATCTACAAGGAGGCAAATTATCGAAAGATAAACTCAAAGTGCAGTGATTGCAAGCCTGGGGGGCCAAATACTGCATCTGTGATGATATACTATACAAGAGATGGCTCATAACTCCACTCTTGAGGTGCATTGATGGTAACGACTACGATACCGTTCTGGAAGAAATCCATGAAAGACATTGTGAAAATCCACTGAGGGGCTATCTTTGGCCTAAAAAGCTCTTTAACAAGGATTTTACTAGCCTACAATGAAACATGACACTATTGACCTTATCAGGAGGTGTGATAAATGTCAAAGGTTCATAAAAGTCCTGCGAGCTCCGCCATCCTACTTAAGACAGATGGTCAATTTGTGGCCCTTTGCAGTCTAGGGTATAGATTTAATTGGACCACTCCTAACAGCCCGTGGTAATTGCAAATATGCAGTAGTGACCGTAAATTATTTCAATAAGTGGGCAAAGGCAAAAGAGTTTACCGACATTTAATCTACAAAGATCAAAAGATTCATATGAAACAATATCATTTGAAGATTCGGAGTCCCTCAACAAATTGTGACTGATAACGGGACCCAATTTAGCAGCGAGTAGTTTGTCCTGTTCTACAATGGCTTGGGAATAATGAAAAGCTTCTCAGTAGTAGATTATCCATAGGCTAATGGGCAGGTTGAAGCCATCAACAAGATAATTAAACAAATCTTGAAGACAAAATTAGAGGCCAAGAAGGGGGCATGGGTGGATGAGCTACCAAAAGTGTTGTAGGCTTACAGAACCACAGTGTGCAATGCCACGGGAGAAACCTCCTTCTCAATAGTATATGGGTGTGAAGTGAAGATCCCTATAGAGCTCTAGGTAGTTTCTCAGTGAAGAATTACCTTTAACCCTGAAGACAATGATTAACTACTTGTCGCAAGTCTGGACCTTGCAGAAGAAATGAAGGAGAAAGCTTACTTCAGAATCACAACCTACCAATAATGCATCGTGAGGTATTACAATCGGAGTGTGCGAGCTCAAAGCTTTAAGCCTGGAAATCTTGTTCTATGTCTTGTTCTTTCGGGGGCATAAAAAGTTAGTGAGGGAACCCTAGGGCCAAACTGGGAAGGCCCATACTGTTAGTCTGAGATAAGTGTCTTAGGCCAATTTGATTGGACCGTATTGTATCTATGACTATACATTCTATGGATTTGGATATTAAAGGTTATATATTCATCTTATATTACATTCATTGTGCATCGCATACTTAAGATAAAGTCCATGGTAAGAAGTTAATTCATTCAATTAATCCTATAAGGGGTTATAGGATTGTGAAGGTGATTGTTAATGATATAAACTTCTGCACCAAACACTAGTCAAGATCTGATAACTGGGCATTATTAGATCTGTTGAGACTAGATGTTGGGGTGTTTCTCATATGATGAGCAGCTGACCTCACAACCTGAGATGTAAGTGAGTTACATCTAAACACACACGTGGACACGACCCAATTAGTTTAGAGAAACATAACTGATAATCATGATCTTGTCTGATGCATTTGGAGATACTATATGGAGCTACATCAATGGTTAATCTCCAGTGGTAATTGTATGACTGATTTTTGACTTGAGATTGAGGGATGTCTTTTACATAGAAGATTATGCTTTGACTAAGTCAAATGTGACTTTAGCCACGAGGAACTATAAAGGCTTGTGTTGGGTGTTTCTAGAAATGTAGTTAGGCATTGCCTAATCAAGATAAGATTTATTACCACTCTTTGAAGTGATATCCATGGCCACTCAACGAATTAGTTTGACTTAGTAAATCCTTGTACGAGGTAGAATTGAGACTCAAATGGGATTTAAGTGTTCGGATTCTTTTTATTCAAATAATTCATGATGTTGAGAAACTGTGATTAGTTATAGAGGTTGACTAACATCCATACCTTTGACTAATCCGGATATAGGTAATGGATGGATTGTATCATGCAGAGTGTAATATATATTAAGATCAGCCACAGACAGGCTTGTCACCATTATTGTCCCCACCAAAAATTGGGTAGCTATAATGGCTTACTAGAGTCCGCTTGTAGCTTAAAGTCCATGGATGATTAATTTGGAGAAATTGATCATAAAATTAATTGGATTAATTTTATATGCCTTCAAATGATTTGA
>JANHAO010021362.1:0-12530 GCA_026873985.1 Saraca asoca | reverse complement strand
GTAATCAACCTCACAATTCTAGAAGGATGCAAAGGAAAGATCAACCTCTTCCTTTGTATCCAGATTCCTAACCCTAGAAATCTAAAAAGCAAATCAAGATAGAGTTAAGAGGTATAATACAAAAAATTGAGATGTAAATCTTAATTATCTAGGCAAAAATCTTCTTCGAATTGTTTAAGGATTGATTAAATCATCGAAATCAAGTGAGACAATGAATATCTAGTATAAGCTAAGAGTTTCTCTATTTTTGTAGCATTGAGTTATGTAAAAAGTTAAGTTTGAAATAAGGTTTAGTCTATTTATAGTTAAGATAATTAACATTTAAAAATAACTTATGTTCAATCCTTGAATTGATTTATTACGGTTATAACAAACTTGTAACTAACTAATTGATTTATGAATCGATTAAGCATGTGAAGAAATTCATCACCGAATCATTTGATGAATTGAATCATAGTGTTTTGAAAATAGGTGTTGAATCGTGTTGACAGTAAAATCTGATCAACATGTGTAAGTCCAATGTTACCCCAAATTACAAGTTGAGAGTGTTAGCTAATGGGAAAGAAAAAAGGAGAAGAAGAAAGAGAATAGTAAACACCAAAAGCTTTTATCATGGTTCAGCTAAAGCCAATCGGCCCCTACATCCACGGTGAGTTGTATTAAATTTATGTAATGGTTTTCTCTATGAAACTCAACAGAGATACAATGCTCAGTTGCTATTCCGGTAGAGTATCTGCATGTAGTCGATTTTTTCTATATTTCACAGAGGTTCCCCCTATTTAGAGGAGAATAAAGGGTTACAAGTATAATTTGGCAAGCAACAAAATAATTATTTTTGTCGTATCGGGTAATAAATGCTTGGCATCTAATAATAAATACTGGACAAATTATTATCAGACTATTGGGGCTGATGTGTCGATTCTAGAGGCTAAGCTGTTGGTTAGGAATGTATGCCTTCAGCTGATGACTAGACTTCCGTACTTGTTCTCTATTCGCTACCTTAGAGACCTAGGCCTCCATTGGGCAACTTGCTTGCCACAAACTGGTCTCGTCACTAGATTCATCTAGAATGAGTCTGTTGAAAGGTGGCTTGGACATTGAATTTCATTTAGTGAGCTAGTGCCCTTTCTAACGGGCTGGGTTCTCGCTTCATCTTTGGCCTACGTCTCAATTCTTGCTTAACGAGCTAATGCCTCACTAAGCGACCTTGTTTGTTAAGTGATTTGGGTCTCTTTGTAGCTGGACTCAACTTCTTACTGGGCTTTGACCAAACCGTTTTGCATAATCTGAAAAACACCTATAACATCAAGCCCCTAACTCTTAGTTATCTTTGCGGACAGGAAGATGTATTCTACTGATAAAGTTTTTGCTCGCAGTCTATAGTATTGTCAAGTCTTTTATCTATAGTTCACTATTTAGTCAAATGTTTCTACTTATAGTCTGTTGTATTATTATTTCAGGTCTCAGTCTCTCATTTCACCTATATTAGGCTGTGCCTTCCCTCGTGGATGCTCTTCAGCTGTTGGTGTGGTAGTCTTGCTTTGTTACAAATCATTTGATTTGGTGTAGTTAGATATCATTTAGATTCTTTAGTGAAATCGGGCTCGTCTATATAAGGCACAGGAAATCCTCTCCCTTTCTTCACAGAGTAGCCAGATGAGTACATTAGATGATCCCCTTATACTTCTGAAGCATTGGCCTACATCTTCATGTTTTGAGGCATGTATGATTCACTGCATGAGATTATGAGGCATGAATGGTTCGCTGCATGTGGTTCTTGTGGGATATTCTTCCCCGAGAACTCTGGGAACTTACCTGTAACCTCCTCTTGGAGCTAACAAGTTTAGCTCCCCTTTTTTTGTTCTTTTGTCCTCTAGCAAGCTAATTGCTCAGTTTCTGACTACGACCAGGTGTGGCAAGCCAGAGGAAGGAGCTTCTTACTTTGGAGAAGGCTTGGGTAGATGAGCTAGAACTGTCTGATTTGTTTGCTAGTCTTGCGGCTTATCACAGTTCAGTCCTTTCAACCGGGTTCTATTATCCACTTATCTGACGGTGCCAAGTGTCTTTGAATCTCCATGCAGCTTGATGAAGTTGAAGGATGCTTTCCTTACTCGGGAGGACCTAGGAAAACTTGTGCAGCCTCTTTGCTTGCACCCGATGCCATTTTTCTCACTTCAGGCACCTCAGGGGATGCTCAATTTGGATGAACTATTAGCTCAGGCGAGGGCAGAGCTAAAGTAGTTCCTTCTACATATTATAGCTATAAGCTTGCTAGTATTCAGCCTTTCTTTAGTCAGTTGTAGGCTTATTTTGTCTTGTATTCTCAATCCTTTATGTAGTTTTATCCCATTGAAAGAGGTTTTATAGTGAAACTTTACCTTTTATTGTTCTTCCCAACTATGCCACCATAGCAATTTCATAGGTTGCCATTGGCAACATCAGTCCTTACAAATCATAACTCGAAAGTCATTAGGTAAGGTGAGTGCTTGTTAAGCCAATCGACCTTAAGCGATATTAATCAAACTAATGTAAAAAGGGACTCTAGTCAATAAACTATGACTTTAAGAGGATATATGTCATATTTGGGTGACCAATCAGTCGTAACGATTTATTTCAGTTGATAACAGAATTGAGCACTAAAGTGCCTTTATTGAGCATGAGCTCAGGGCACTGGAGCATTAGAGCACTTTCACTAGTGCAAGATGAAATGTCTACATAGGTCACATAGACACATCCTAGCTCATGCAAGAGTTTGGTGCTAAAGTACTTCTTGGACGTGAGGTCTTGATAGGCTACATGAAAGTACCTTGATCCACGTAAGAGTTTGGTGCCATTGGCACTTCTTGGATGTGGCTTTGAATTATCCATGCAGGAGTTTGAAGGCTGAGGCACTTCTTAGACATAACTTGCACAAAAGTTTGGTGTATGACTAGCACTTCTTAGAGGTGAGGTTTAAGTTGTCCATACAAGAGTTTGGTGCTTGAGGCATTTCTTAGATGCGACTCATGCAAGAGTTTAGTGCGTGGCTAGCACTTTTTGGACATGAGATTTGAGCTATCTGTGCAAAAGTTTGGTGCTTGAGGTATTTCTTGATTGTGGCTCGCGTAAGAGTTTGGTGCGTGGTTAGCACTTCTTGGACGTGAGGTTTGAGTTATCTGTATAAGAGTTTGGTGCTTGAGGTATTTCTTAGATACGGCTCGCATAAGAGTTTGGTGTATGGTTAGCACTTCTTGGATGAGAGGTTTGAGTTGTCTGTGCAAGAGTTTGGTGCTTAAGGCACTTCTTGGGCACGGCTCACGCAAGAGTTTGGTGCATGGCTAGCACTTCTTGGATGCAAGGTTTGAGTTATCCGTGTAAGAGTTTGATGCTTAAGGCACTTGTTGGATATAGCTTGTGCAAGAGTTTGGTGCATGGCTAGCACTTCTTGGATGTGAGGTTTGAGTTGTTCGTGCAAGAGTTTGGTACTTGAGACACTTCTTGGATGTGGCTCGTGTAAGAGTTTGGTGCGTGGCTAGCATTTCTTGGATGCGAGGTTTGAGTTGTCTGTGCAAGAGTTTGGTACTTGAGGCACTTCTTAGACACGGCTCACATAAGAGCTTGGTGCATGGCTAACACTTCTTGAACGTAAGATTTTTTGAGTTTGGAGTCATGACCCGCTGCTCATGATTTATAATTCCACAAGCCATTTGGCATGCTTTTGCTGGCTCTATAGGTGACTATTTAGTTTCCCACAACTAGGCCATCATGATTACTCTTACCTTTGGCACGCATAAGTGTTACTGCTGTCAGTTAACTACTGGCACTTACTAAACCATCAGATCATAGGTAGCTATGGATTCCCAGATCCAATGGTGATGTTGTGTGCCTTATAAGCTGAAAGGGCTTTTCTTTTCCCCCTTATTTACCATTTGAAACTTGAAGCTCCGGAACTTTCTCTACTCGTTCCTTCTATCAATTACTAGAATCACTTTTCGTCATCTGTTACCACCAACGTCACTTTAGTTCCTTGGTGGTTGCTTAGGTCCCGTTCACCAGAACACACTTTCGCGTGCATCCTCAAACCTTTCATTTTAGTTAGCTATGATAAGTCTTCCTTCTCTTTGTCGTTTTTGGATTTCTCTATTCTATAGTTTGAGGTTTATCTGCCATTATTTGAGGGATGAGAGCATTAGCCGGTTAAGGTTGATTATATGTGAATTCTCTTTTTAGTCTAGTTTGGTTTATTTAGTCAGTTCTGTTAGTGGACTTTTCATTTTTTGGTCAACGTTTCAAGTCTAGCATCTACCATTTAGATTTTATGATTCAATTGTAGAGTTTTTCTTATCTATTGGAGTCTAAGTCATAAATGGGTGGCTTGAGATGTTCATGGTCTACCGCATAGGAAGCTATTAGCCTTAGTTTTTGGTAGGGTCTAGTTGTAACGACCTGAACAATCTTTTTCCTTTGTGTAGATGGGCACAGGTTATAGACGCCGCCATTACCAAAGTAGGAACAAAGATGACGAACCTGGTTCCTCAGCCCAGAACGTGAGGCTGACGTGATGTCTTGGTGAAGCAACCTCAAAGAGTGGGGAGGTCATTGGGGATTTCACCACTCGTCCTGGCCCTGTTAGGGTTCAAGAGTTCGTTGTAGGTTCGTGACCTAGGCATCATGTATCTAGTCTACATGTTTCATCTTTTCATTTTCATGAGCTTCAGACCGTAGTCTGGACGTAAGGATGTAGCCTCATGATACCTTCTCCGAATGACTATGCACCCTATCCACCTCATGGGTTCATTGCTATTAGTTTCTTGCACCTTATTACGGGACTTAGGTTTATCAATACACCCTTTTATTGTCAATTTTATAAACAAAGTGAGACTTAGTCCAGCTCAGCTCACCCTAAACTCTTATACCTAGCTCATCTCTCTGGCACTAATCTACTTGGGCAACAGCCTTCCACCGCCATCGGCTGAGTTTCTATGTTACTTGTAGAGCCTCAAGTGTGTGAGCATGTCAGACGAGCTTTATTACCTTATAGCTTGATCGACTGCGCACAAGAAGATCCTGCCGTGAGGGGACGCTAAAGGGAAATCTAGCATAGGGCATTACAAAACTCATTGGTTTTACATCTCGTGCCCTTTCCTGCGTGATCTCAAAAATTTTAGATTTGTTGTTACTCCTGGTAAACAAGCTTAGAGTCACGAGCTCAATAATTTATTCTCATTTGCTTTTGATTCTAACTTGTCTTATTTTGCAAGCAAGACTGGCAGGTAGCCAGCTCTTCGAGCTGAAGAGCTGGGAGTCTTAGATCAATTCGCTGCCTTAAACGATCTCAGAAATGGCTTTCGTTTTGATGAGGACTTCCTTTGCTTCCATAAGCTCGCTCCAGCTAAAGGCATCGAACTCACAAAGGAGATAGGCATTCATCTAGCAATAGAAGTTGGTCTAGCCAATTTTACGAATTATGATAGAATAATAGAGCTTATTCTCAGGTCACCACCATCCGATGATGAGGAGATCTCATCGGACCTCGATGTGGTCATAGCCCCTACTGCTGAAAGTCAACCCTTGGCTTTGGCGACAACACCTTCACAAAGGCCAACTTTTACTCCTCAGCCCAAGGTGGCAGTCAAAACCAAGGCCACCACTCTTCCCAAGCCTTCTGCCAAAAGATGAAAGGTAGAGAAAAGGAAGAAAAAAGTCACTCCTTATAAATGAGCTGCATCAAAGGCTAAGGTCATGAAGCCATTGGCCGAACCTACCTCCAAGACGAAGGAGTACATTAAGGTTTTTGTTAATAACATCGACAAGATATTATGGTCCTCCGACAAGATTCAAGTGTTAGAAACCGAGGAGTTCATTCTTGGGAGACTGGTGGGCTATGCAGCTCGTCATGGCTTGGTGGTAAGTGAAGCCTTTTCATTCTAATTTTTCTACTTATTTTGTAATCTGATGTAGCTTGGACTTTTCAGGGTTTGCTAACAATGATGAAAATGGATAAGGCAATTCAAGCCCATGACAAGGAGAAGGAGGAGCTCGAGGGCAAGCTGGCTGCTGCCTCCGCTAAGGTACTAGATTTGAAGGAGAAGGTCAAGAATGCTGAGGCTACTTTATCTCGCTCAGAAGCGGATCGTGAGGCCGCTGTAGTGAATCTTGGCCTAACTACCAACAACCTAGCCAAGGCAAAGATTGACTTAGAATTATCCGTCCATTAAGCTAAGGAAGCAGTGAGATAGGCTAAGGCTGTGGAGCAGCGAGCTAGATCTACGGAGCTACGGGCCACGATGGCAGAGCAATGAGTTGAGGTTACTGAAAAGGAGCTAGAGTCAGTCAAGATGGAGGTCACTTTTGTAAAGGAAGAGGTTACTAATGTTAGAGCAGACATATCCTCGTTAATAAAGAAGGTAGAAACCAAGACTTGTGCCACCTTCTTTTACACTCTATGGGAGCGACACCCGGAATTGGATTTCTCCTTTTTTGGCCCGCAAGCTATCGAGGTTGTCGAATGCTACAAGAGAAGGGCTGCTAGGGCTGGCTCTTCTAAGAAAGGAGTAAACTCTGGTGCTAAAGCTTCTCCTATTTGAGACACTACCCAAGGGGAGGGTGATTCCTAGATTACTGAAGCTATTGAAGCTCTAGTGGTGAACATCCCTGACGCTCCTCTTCCCGATCCTCAGCCTCAAAAGGGTTCGACTCCAGATGCTCCAACTCCTTAGGCTATAGGCCTTGTAGTTTTGTTTTTCTCTTGAATTTTGTAATGTATTCTTAAACTTTGTATGAATTTATCCCATTGATGGGTTAAATGAATTCTTATTCACTTCTCTTCAATTTTTATGCTTGAATAGGAGTGATTTGATGAATTTTGGTGTGAGGATGAAAATTTGATGAACTACTTTAACAAACACTCTTTACGTAATACATCACTTCTCACACTGGGCTTTATTGAAACTTTTATTCTGTATACATAAAAATTCAAAGAATTACATAAATGTTCACACTTGCTATACAAACATTGGGGACTTTATTGATAATATCGGTGAAGATGCTCAGTGTTCCAAGCCCGGGGAAACTCCATTCCTTCCATATCTTCCAAATGATAAGCCCTATTGCTAATAACTCTCTTAATAAGGTATAGGCCCTCCCAGTTTGGCCCCAGGGTCCCTTCACCAGCTTTACACGCACCCAGAAGGACAAGACACAGAACAAGATCATCAAGCTTATAACTCCGAGCTCATACATTTTTATTATAGTATATTGTGACTTGCTGTTGGTAGGTTGCGATCTTGAGGCGAGCTCTCTCCCTCATTTCTTCTACAAGATCCAGATTCATAGTGAGCAGTTGGCTGTTATCTTCTGGATTGAAAGTGACCCTTCATTAAGATGCTACTTCAAGTTCTGCAAAAATCATTGCTTCGCACCCGTATACCATCGAAAAGGGGTTTCTCCTGTGGCGCTGCATACTGTCGTTCTATAAGCCCACAACACCTTTGGCAGTTCGTCCACCCATGCTCCCTTCTTGGCCTCTAACTTCACCTTCAAGATTCATTTGATAATCTTGTTAACGGATTTAACTTGCCCATCGGCCTATGGGTGATCCACGATTGAGAAGCTTTTTGTGATTTTTAGATCATTGCAGAACTTGATGAACTACTCGCTATTAAATTGGGTCCTATTATTAGTTATAATCTATTGAAGGACTCCAAACTTGTAAATAATGTTGCTCCACATGAATCTTTCGATCTTCACAGATGAGATCTTAGCGAGCTTTTTCACATCGCCCACTTGATAAAGTAATCCATAGCCACTACCACATGCTTTCAATTGCCACAGGCTGTTGGTAGTGATCCAATTAGGTCCATGCCCCAAATCACAAAGGGCCATGGACTGACCATCTATCGTAGGTAAGCTAGCGGAGCTCACGAGATTTTTGCAAACCTTTGACATTTATCACATTTTCTGACAAGGTCGATAGCATCCTGCTTCATCATGGGCTAATAGAACCATTGTCGAAGAGCTTTTTGAGCCAAAAATAGCCCTTGACATGGTTTCCACCATGTCTGCCATGGATCTCCTCTAAAACGGTATCATAGTCACTGCCATTGATGCACCTCAAAAGCAGGGTCATCATGGATTCAGTATCTGGCTACCTGAGCTCATAATCATCGCGCTTCAAGCTTATCCTTTAGTAGCTTGCCATCTTGTAAATAATCAAGGATTGGGTTCATCCAAAAGCCTGGTGCTTTGGTAATTGTCATTATGACATCATTTCGCTCAATGCTCAGGGATGGAAGGACTTCAACTGGGAACGCCCCCAAGAAGTCAACATCTTTGATCATAGTTAGACGAGCTAAGGCATCACATGTGCATTTTGAGCTCATAGTATTTGGTTGACTTCATATTGTTGGAAAGAATTCAATCATTCTTGGACTTTTTGGAGATAATTGGTCATTTTTGACCCTCGGGTTTAGTATTCACTCCTTATATGGTAGACAACAAGCTGTGAATCATTGAAGATCTTTAGCCTTTTAGCTCACACCTTTTTAGCTAATCGCAACATAGCTAACAACGCTTCATACTCAACCTTGTTATTAGTAGCTTGGAAACCAAAACTCAAAGCTCAGAAGATTTTATATCCATCTAGGCTAATGAGGAGTACTCCTGCTCCAGCCTTTTGATTGATCAATGACCCATCCATGTATAATTCCCACTATGGGGCTTCTAAAGTTTCTGCCTCCTCTTGCATAGGCCCCGTGAATTCCACAATGAAGTCAACCAAAGCCTGCCCCTTAATCACTGGTTTGGGTTTGTATTCAATATAGAATTGGGCAAGCTCAATTACCCATTTGAGCAACCAGCTTGAAGTGTCCATCCTTTGTAAGACTTACCTAAGCGAAAACTGCGTGAGAACCTTTATGCTATGGGCTTGGAAGTAAGGTTGTAGCTTCCTCGATGCCATGACCAGGTAGTAAACGAGCTTCTCCATGGGTGAGTACCTCATGTCGACATCTAACAATCTCTTGCTTACATAATAGATAGGGAGTTAAGCTCCTCCCTTTTCCCGCATTAGGGTCGTGCTAAGGGTATGTTAGGACACCCACCAAGTACATGATCAGCTTCTCACTTCTTTCAATTTAGACAAGAGTGGAGCTCGTCCAAGATACTATTTAAGTTCTTGGAAGGTGACCTTGTATTCTTGCATCCATTCAAACTTCTTCACCTTCTTCAAGATATCGAAGAAGGGAACACATTTGTCGGTTGCCTCTAAGATGAATCTGTCGAGCACCATGACTTTGCCGTTCAAGCTCTATATGTCTTTGGCTCTAGTGGGGGATCGTATGTCGAGAGCTTTAATCTTTTCTAGATTTGCTTTAATCCCCCTGCTATTCACCATGAAGCTGAGGAACTTTCCCAAGGTAACTCCGAATGCACACTTAAGTGGGTTTAATTTCATCTGGTACCTTATCAAGATTTGGAACATTTCATCTAGATCACGAATATGGTTGGCAAGCTATTTGGATTTCACCAACATGTCATCCACATACACCTCTATCGTTTTGCCAATTTGCTTTTGGAATATCAGGTTCACCAATTATTGGTAAGTTACTCTTACATTTTTTAGCTCGAAGGGCATTACCTTATAGCAGTATAACTCGTGATCAGTGATAAATGAGGTGTGCTCTTTATCCTGTGTAGCATTAGGATTTGATTATATGCCAAGTAGATGTCCATAAAGCTGAGGAGTTCATGTCCCGCTGTTGCATCTATGAGTTAATCAATCCTCTATAAAGGAAAGCTATCTTTTGGGCAAGCCTTGTTCAGGTCGGTGAAGTATATGCACGTCCTCCACTTTCCAGTTTTCTTTTTGATAAGGATGGAGTTAGCAACCCAAGTGGGATAATGGGCTTCTTAAATAAACTTGTTAGCTAACAGCTTATCCACCTCTTCCTTCAATGTGGCATAGCGCTCGGCAGTCATTGACCTTCTCTTCTGAAAAATTGGCTTGTACCGGAGGTCGATATTGAGCCTGTGCGACATAACCCTAGGGTCAATGCCTATCATATCTTCATAGTTCCAGGCAAAGACATCCAGATTGGCCTTTAGAAATTCAGCTAACTACACTTTTATGTTAGGTGGAAAGCTCTTCCCTAACTTAAGGTATCTCTTTGTATCCATTTAATTGACCTTAACTTCTTCGAGCTTTTCAATAGGACCAGTAGCTTGTTCAATGTCTACCTCATGAAGGTCGAGGTCATAGCTGACCCCCTTAATGCTCATAGCTCGGTGCTCTCCTTTGAATACCACGTGCACCTTTTTTGCTTGTGTTCCAAGCTTGACTACATCATCATAGCAGTGCCAGGTAGTTTGCTGCTCTCTCTGCACACATCTAACTCTCTTTAGGGTTGGGAATTTAATAGTAAGCATCCTAGTAGACACAACCACATCCAGGTCATTCATAGCAGGTCAACCTAGCACCACATTATAGGTTGAGGGGTAGTTTATAATCAGGAAATCTGCCATAATAGTTGCTTAGTGGTCTAGATCTCTCAAAGTGAGCAGCAGTCTAATCTGACCCACCGGCACTATTCCATCTCTCGTGAAGCCATAGAGGGGTTTAGAGGAAGGATTTAACTGGCTTGTGCTCATACCCAACTAGTCAAAGTATCCTTTGTACATTACGTTGATGGAGCTGCCAATGTCAACCATTATTCTCCTCACATCAACACTATCAATCTTTGCGCAGATGACTATCCTGTCATTGTGAGGGGCATGGATCCCTCGTGCATCTTTTTCCTGGAATGTGATTCTTTCTGAGGTTACTTTAGCTTTCTTGGTGAGTTTTTCACATTCCACATGACTCGCAAGCAGGACATGGCCTACTGCCTCACATAGCGGTTAGGTGACCTATTCGAGGTGCCAGCGAAGTAAGGTCTACCATGAATAGTAAAAATGGTCCTCACTGAAGGCATTTCCTTGTGCTTTGGGGTTTGTTGTTACTGATGCTGCCCCAATTGCTGAGGATGCGGGCGTCGCTATCCCGAAGGTCTTACCACATAATCCCTCAAGTGACCTTTCTTGATGAGGCCCTCAATAGCGTCTTTTAATGCCAAACAGTCTAAGGTGTTGTGCCCAACTTCATTATGATAGGCATAAAACTTGCTTTGACCTCTTCTTGTGAGGGGAGCTTTTATGGGTCTAGGTCTCTCAAAGTCTTCGTTATACCTCTCAATCGCAAAGATCCTATCAGGAGTGTCTAACAAGACAATGTAACTATCGTAGCAACCTTGACGTTATGGTCGCCCATTTCTGGCCTTTTTTGTAGCCTGACCTCCAAAGTCATCTTTCTAGTTCTCCCTGCTGCTCCTGCTACTAGTTCTTTTCTTGCCCCGGTTGGAGTCACTTGCCTATTCCTTTTGGTTAGGCTTCTTTAGGCCAAAGGTTTCTTCCTATCAAATCTCTTTAGCAGCATGTTTATAAAACTCACCCAAACTTTTCACTAGGGACTTATATATATCCTCATATAGCTTCCCATCCTTGCAAAATCCAACTGAGATAGCTGTGAGGACACTCTTGTGTGAGACGGGCTCTCCACGTTGCTAACCTGGCATTGGAATCAAGCAATATAGTCTTTAAGCGATTCATCTTTCCACTGGAAGATTATTGCTAAGTGGCAAGATGGGGCAAGTTGTCTTGTTAGTGCCCTATACTGGTTAAGGAGTCTCGCTTGGCATTCCTCCCAGCTACGAATGTTATAAATTGGGAGACTCCTGAACCAGGTTCGCGGTATCTCTCTGAGGATGGCAGGGAAAACTCGACACTTCACCAACGATCTAAAAGTATGGAGGTCCATCTGGACATTGCATGCATCTAAATGGCTATATGGGTCACTATCCCCATTATACAGCAGAATATTGGGGACCTTGAACCTACGAGGAAGGGGTTCTGTTTCTATCTCTTTGGTAAATGAAGTCCTTTCCTTATAAGAGTCTTGGCTACTTTGGGCTGCGGGTCTTTTTTCTAACTACTTCACCCTCTAAAGCAGCTCCTCAATCACAGGGTCTTGAGTTTCGAACTGATGACTAGTGGTTTATCGGCTCCTATCATCTCACTGACAGCGAGAATGGTGACATGAGGTCTTGTGTCTTCGACTATGCTCGTGACCATATGAGTGATGGTCCAACCTATGCCCATAGTCCATTTCATTGGAGCTTTCTTCTTGATATGAGCTATTGCATCGTTGATCATCTCTCTCGTCTTCACGAACTCTATGAACCTCTGACCTTAACTACAAATTGGACGAGTGGATGGAGTCGGCTTGTTGACATTCAAATTTAGTAGGTTCTTCATGTTGAGGCCCTAGCTGTTAGGGTCTCCCTTTTGGTGCAGTGACTCCCACTTGTCTCTGCGCCCCCTGGGCTTGTGCCTGGGCTAAAGCTCTGTTAGAACGGGCTCAGCCAAAAAGGGTAATTTCAAAAAATTTTCAGAAAGCAAACCCTCAATGGCCGAACCCCTCTCCCAAAATCCCTTTGTGTAGAGGTTTCCATACATCA